>CM019069.1:6758749-7009057 GCA_009667805.1 Leptobrachium leishanense | reverse complement strand
CCTCATCTCTGCCCCCCCCATCCTCATCTCTGCCCCCCCATCCTCATCTCTGCCCCCCCCATCCTCATCTCTGCCCCCCCCATCCTCATCTCTGCCCCCCCATCCTCATCTCTGCCCCCCCCATCCTCATCTCTGCCCCCCCCATCCTCATCTCTGCCCCCCCGGTATCCTCATCTCTGCCCCCCCGGTATTCTCATCTCCGCACCACCCCCCGTATCCTCATTGCTGCGCTGTTCCCCCCCCTGGTATTCTCAGCGCTGCGCCGCTCCCCCCCCCGGTATCCTCATCGCCGCACCCCCCCCGTATTCTCATCTCCACACACCCCCCCGTATCCTCATCGCTGCGCTGCTCCTCCCGTATCCTCATCGCCGCGCTCCCCCCCCCGGTATCCTCATTGCTGCGCTGCTCCCCCCCCTGGTATCCTCAGCGCTGCGCCGCTCCCCCCCCCGGTATCCTCATTGCTGCGCCCCCTCCGAATCTTAGCCCCACTGAATCTTCAGCTCTGCGCCCTCCCAAGCCATCCACTCTACCCCTGAAGCCTCCGTATTACACCTCTAGGTGTCTGCATTCACCCCAAAACCGTGGCACTGCACCCCTTTGTGCGCACACCACACCCCTGTCTGCATGCACCCCGAGCCTCAGCGCAGCACCCTGTTCGCTGTTACCTGGCTGTCGCTAATGTTCCTTTTTAATATGGCGGTGGGCACTGTAGAATAACCCTTTGTGGGAAGGTGCTGTGTGTAAGGATTCTCATATGAAGGGTTAATTCTGTGTGATAATGAGCTGCGCCGTTGCCTCTGGTGCCGCTATGATGTTTGCGTGATGATCCCGATAAGACGTTACCGCGGGAATCTCGCCTCGCATTCCGGACGCTTTCTGGATATTTCTGCCTTTTTTAAATTGATTTTTTTAACCCCTGACTGATCCTGTGCAGATTCTGTCCCGTCCTCCTGCAACGCTCCCTGCATGCGCGCTCGCCACCGTTATATGGTGCAGGACCACCATGCACCCGGCGCGTCAGTCTCATGCCGCTCAGTCCAGGGTTTTGGCTGAGCATGATGGGTAACGACGAAATGAATAATTTCTGTGTCCACACACGCTCGCTGAGCGCTACACACACGCTCGCTGAGCGCCACACACACACGCTCGCTGAGCACTGCACACACGCTCGCTGAGCGCTACACACACACGCTCGCTGAGCGCTGCACACACGCTCCCGCTGAGCGCTACCCACACACGCTCCCGCTGAGCGCTGCACACACGCGCGCCCGCTGAGCGCTGCACACACGCGCGCCGCTGAGCGCTGCACACACCGCGCCCGCTGAGCGCTGCACACACACGCGCGCCGCGCTGAGCGCTGCACACACGCGCGCCCGCTGAGCGCTGCACACACGCGCGCCCGCTGAGCGCTGCACACACGCGCGCCCGCTGAGCGCTGCACACACGCGCGCCCGCTGAGCGCTGCACACACACGCGCCCGCTGAGCGCTGCCACACGCGCGCGCCCGCCGCTGAGCGCTGCACACACGCGCGCCCGCTGAGCGCTGCACACACGCGCGCGCCCGCTGAGCGCTGCACACACGCGCGCCCGCTGAGCGCTGCACACACGCGCCCGCTGAGCGCTGCACACACGCGCGCGCGCGCCGCTGAGCGCTGCACACGCGCGCCCGCTGAGCGCTGCACACACACCCGCCCGCTGAGCGCTGCACACACACGCGTCCGCTGAGCGCTGCCACACACGCGTCCGCTGAGCGCTGCCACACACGCGCCCGCTGAGCGCTGCACACACGCGCGCCCGCTGAGCGCTGCACACACACGCGCCCGCTGAGCGCTGCACACACACGCGCCCGCTGAGCGCTGCACACACACGCGCCCGCTGAGCGCTGCACACACACGCGCCCGCTGAGCGCTGCACACACACGCGCCCGCTGAGCGCTGCACACACACGCGCCCGCTGAGCGCTGCACACACACGCGCCCGCTGAGCGCTGCACACACGCACTCACTCTCGCTGAGCGCTACACGCGCGCTCGCTGCACGCACAGGGCGGCCCGTGTCCTTGGTGAATGAATCATTCCATATTCATTGCAGGTCTCGCTGCTGCAGCGCGCTGCCCGTCCTGCGCCCGTTAACCCTCCGGCAACACAACTGTGTGTCGCTATGGATCATTGCCGGGTGCAATGCGGTGTATTCCTGCCGATGCTCCCAATTTACCGCTGTAATCCCTGCTAGGGGCTCGTTACTCATCCCCAGCGCTTTATCCTGCGAGGGAACCCTGTCACTTCCTGCTGGCACTTGTGGGGTTAACAGTATGTAATGTATTGCCAGACCTTCTCAGAGTCGTGTGTTTCACTCCACGCTGGCAGATATGGGGTTAAACATATCTACGCACTATATATCGTTTGCCAGACTAGCAGTGAGCTGTGTATTTTGCTCTGTGTTTGGCGTCTTTGGGGTTAACATCCCGTGGGTTTCGCCGCACGTCCTGTGATCCCATGATTTGATCCGAATCATATGTTCCCACGTCTTTTTTTCTCAATGGGAACGTGCCTGTCTTTTCAGCGCGCGCCTCCTCGCCCCGGGCGTGCTGCATTCTGCTCGCAGTGTCAGATCCGTCTCTGCAGATTCTCGCCGCGGCCGCTCCGTCGCCCTCATCACTCGTGTTCGAGAAGAGCTTGTGGCGGCGAGTGCGTCGTCCTGCGCCCGTTCCTGCGAGTTTGCTGTAAATATTGTCGGTTTGCGCTGGAAATAGTAATGTTTTGCACCTGCTACTTTGTGTTTCAGGACTCCTTCTCCGTTTCCGGTGTGTACCGGAGGGGCCGCGCAGCACGTGCCGACACTGCGCACCATAACATGATGATACGGCCCAATCGAATAACGCTTTAACTCGTGAACTAAAACCCATATAGAATCTCACCACAGAGATAAACCCAAGACATTCACTGAGAAACCACACAGATATAACCCGACCCCTCCCTGACACAAACCACACAGATATAACCCGACCCCTCCCCAACAGAAATCACACAGATATAACCCGACCCCTCCCCGACACAAATCACACAGATATAACCCGACCCCTCCCTGACACAAATCACAGATATAACCCGACCCCTCCCTGACACAAATCACACAGATATAACCCGACCCCTCCCCGACACAAATCACACAGACATAACCCGACCCCTCCCCGACACAAATCACACAGATATAACCCGACCCCTCCCTGACACAAATCACACAGATATAACCCGACCCCTCCCCGACACAAATCACACAGATATAACCCGACCCCTCCCTGACACAAATCACACAGATATAACCCGACCCCTCCCGACACAAATCATAGATATAACCCGACCCCTCCCTGACACATATCACACAGATATAACCCGACCCCTCCCGACACAAATCACACAGATATAACCCGACCCCTCCCTGATACAAATCACACAGATATAACCCGACCCCTCCCGACACAAATCATAGATATAACCCGACCCCTCCCTGACACAAATCACACAGATATAACCCGACCCCTCCCCGACACAAATCACACAGATATAACCCGACCCCTCCCGACACAAATCACACAGATATAACCCGACCCCTCCCGACACAAATCACACAGATATAACCCGACCCCTCCCTGATACAAATCACACAGATATAACCGACCCCTCCCTGACACAAATCACACAGATATAACCCGACCCCTCCCCGACACAAATCACAGATATAACCCGACCCCTCCCTGACACAAATCACACAGATATAACCCGACCCCTCCCCGACACAAATCACAGATATAACCCGACCCCTCCCTGATACAAATCACACAGATATAACCCGACCCCTCCCCGACACAAATCACACAGATATAACCCGACCCCTCCCTGACACAAATCACACAGATATAACCCGACCCCTCCCCGACACAAATCACACAGATATAACCCGACCCCTCCCTGACACAAATCACACAGATATAACCCGACCCCTCCCTGACACAAATCACACAGATATAACCCGACCCCTCCCTGACACAAATCACACAGATATAACCCGACCCCTCCCTGACACAAATCACACAGATATAACCCGACCCCTCCCTGACACAAATCACACAGATATAACCCGACCCCTCCCTGACACAAATCACACAGATATAACCCGACCTCTCCCTGACACAAATCACACAGATATAACCCGACCCCTCCCTGACACAAATCACACAGATATAACCCGACCCCTCCCTGACACAAATCACACAGATATAACCCGACCCCTCCCTGACACAAATCACACAGATATAACCCGACCCCTCCCTGACACAGAGGGCGTTAGAGTGGGAGGAACATCTCCTCTCACGGACGTTCCTTCCGCTCTTGAAAACACTCGTCTGACCCCGGCGGCACACGAGCCGTCTGTGAACAAGTGCATCGTGCGTTGATCTTCATTGACCCAATTAAAAAGCTAAGACAGACGGCAAATTGAGCGCACAGACGAACGCAGAAAATCTGCTTGTGTCGCCAGCCCAAGACTGCGCACCTCCTCTGTGTGAAGCCACGTAGATGGCGGCTTGATTAGTGCAGGAGGCAGGCAGGCCCTGGCTCCTACAAGTTTATCTTTGTACATTGTGCTATACGGGAAGCTTTGCGGCTCCTGTAAAGTCCGCGGATGTTTCTTCGATGTTCTTTCTAACATTGAAATGACCCTTTAATCCCTGCTATAGATCGTAATTCCCTCACAGGATCCCCCGCGGTCACCGTGTCAGGAATCCACCCAGCTCCAACCCGTTCCAACCCACTGCACGGCGCTCCAACCCACTGCACGGCGCTCCAACCCACTGCACGGCGCTCCACCCTACTGCATGGCGTTCCACGGTGCTCCACCCCATTCCACTGCACGGCGCTCCACGGCGTTCCATCCCGCTCCACAGCGTTCCATCCTGCTCCACAGCGTTCCATCCCGCTGCACGGCGCTCCACCCCCTCCAACCCACTGCACGGCGCTCCACCCTACTGCATGGCGCTCCAGGTGCTCCACCCCATTCCACACCGCTGCACGGCGTTCCACCCCGTTCCACTGCACGGCGCTCCACCCCGTTCCACTGCACGGCGCTCCACCCCGTTCCACTGCACGGCGCTCCACCCCGTTCCACTGCACGGCGCTCCACCCCGTTCCACTGCACGGCGCTCCACCCCGTTCCACTGCACGGCGCTCCACCCCGTTCCACTGCACGGCGCTCCATCCCGCTGCACGGCGCTCCACCCTGTTTGACCCAGCTGCACCCCGCTGGTCGGCGCTGCACCCCGCTGGAATGCGCTGCACGGCGCTCCACCCTGTTTGACCCCGCTGGACGGCACTGCACCCCGCTGGAATGCGCTGCACGGCGCTCCACCCTGTTTGACCCCGCTGGTCGGCGCTGCACCCCGCTGGTCGGCGCTGCACCCCGCTGGAATGCGCTGCACGGCGCTCCACCCTGTTTGACCCCGCTGGACGGCACTGCACCCCGCTGGAATGCGCTGCACGGCGCTCCACCCTGTTTGACCCCGCTGGTCGGCGCTGCACCCCGCTGGAATGCGCCTGCAGACGTTTAGTTTATCAATAGAAAATAATTTGGAGATTTGTTTAAATTCACGTAAACAAAGCAAAAAAATCAATCTTATTCTAGGTAAGAAACCCGTATTAAAGGCTGTTGTTGGGTCATGGAAAGATACAAAGGCACAACAAAGGAGCATCGCTCTGTTGGTTGCCATGGTAACTGTTTCATCCCTTCTTCTTTTTCCATGGCGATTGCTCCATCCTGGTTATTAACTTGATGATTGGGACATTTGCTCCATTTCCGCGGCAACTGCTTTTTTCTACTGGTTTCCATGGTAACTGCCCATTTATTTAATTTACCCCCATAAATTTTGTTTCCGTTGCAATCTCTCCGCTTTTAGCACTTTGCCCCCAAATTGCTGGTTACAAATGATCCCCCTGTGTTTAATCGATGTGCAATATATTCATCCAACTCCGCAGCCTTTAATCTGATTGGGAGGTCAGTCTCTCCCTGGTCTCCTCAGCCAATCAGCACGTGAGTCCGATGTATGCCCGCAGCGGGGGAGGAGCTTCTTGCTGATTGGCTCTGCTTATTAGACTAAAATAATAATGTGAATTTTTCCCCTTTTCTAAGATTTAAACCACAAAAGGTTGTGGGTTGTTCAGGGTTAAAATGATGTGAACTATCGCTGCAGGACACAAGGCGGCACCGACTTATTCTGAGTTAGGAGCCAGGAAGAATGTTTTGTGAGCCAGGCAACATGTCTAGTATAAATCTGTACCTTTGTAACGTGTTGCTCCCTGGGTTTGTTTATCCGTGAGGAGGTATTTTTCTCTAATTTAACCCTTTAATGTACTCTTTCCTGTGTGTGGGGTGTCGTTTTGGGAATATCCTGCTAAAGCAAAGTGACGTTCAGGCGTCACAAAGTCCCAGCGGCCGCGAGCATTGCTCCCAGATCCTTATATACATGCAATATTCTGATTTCTGCCTCGGTGAGTTCCAGCGTTGGTTGGATTGCTCCACCAGACGCCCGATCCTTCCTTCTCCGGCAGGTTTATCATGGTCCGCAGCGTAGGTTTAGATGTTTTTTTTTTACAAAGTATTTTACCAGGAAAGATACATTGAGATTTCTCTCCTTTTCAAGTATGTCCTGGGTTTATCGCCGTGGTTCCCTGCGGTGTTTTATCCGGTGCCGTCCTGCGTTATTTTCTATGAGGGTTTAATGGAGAGCGCGGCTTTAAAATCCTAATCTATAATATAGTAACATTCCCCGGTTTTACCGGCAGCTTTTGTGAAAATAATATATACTATATTGCCAAAAGTATTGGCTCCCCCATCCAAATAATCAGAATCAGGTGTTCCAATCACTTCCATGGCCACAGGTGTATAAAATCAAGCACCTAGGCACGCAGACTGTTTTTACAAACATTTGTGAAAGAATGGGTCGCTCTCAGGAGCTCAGTGAATTCCAGCGTGGAGCTGTGATAGGATGCCACCTGTGCAACAAATCCAGTCGTGACATTTCCTCGCTCCGAAATATTCCACAGTCACCTGTCAGCTGTATTATAAGAACGTGGGAGTGTTTGGGAACGACAGCAACTCAGCCACGAAGTGGTAGGCCACGTAAACTGACGGAGCGGGGTCAGCGGATGCTGAGGCGCATAGTGCAAAGAGGTCGCCAACTTTCTGCAGAGTCAATCGCTACAGACCCCCAAACTTCATGTGACCTTCAGATTAGCTCAAGAACAGTGCAGAGAGCTTCATGGAATGGGTTTCCATGGCCGAGCAGCCGCATCCAAGCCATACATCACCAAGTGCAATGCAAAGCGTCAGATGCAGTGGTGTAAAGCACGCCGCCACTGGACTCTAGAGCAGTGGAGACGCGTTCTCTGGAGTGACAAATCGCGCTTCTCCATCTGGCAATCTGATGGACGAGTCTGGGTTTGGCGGTTACCAGGAGAACGGTACTTGTCTGACTGCATTGTGCCAAGTGTAAAGTTTGGTGGGGGGGGGGATTATGGTGTGGGGTTGTTTTTCAGGAGCTGGGTTTGGCCCCTTAGTTCCAGTGAAAGGAACTCTGAATGCTTCAGCTAACCAAGACATTTTGGACAATTCCATGCTCCCAACTTTGTGGGAACAGTTTGGAGCTGGCCCCTTCCTCTTCCAACATGACTGTGAACCAGAGCACAAAGCAAGGTCCATAAATACATGGATGACAGAGTCTGGTGTGGATGAACTTGACTGGCCTGCACAGAGTCCTGACCTCAACCCCATAGAACACCTTTGGGATGAATTAGAGCAGAGACTGAGCCAGACCTTCTCGTCCAACATCAGTGTGTGACCTCACAAATGCACTTCTAGAAGAAGCGTCACAAATTCCCATAAACACCCTCCTAAACCTTGTGGACAGCCTTCCCAGAAGAGATGAAGCTGTTATAGCTGCAAAGGGTGGAGCGACGTCATATTGAACCCTATGGATTAGGAATGGGATGTCACTTAAGTTCATATGCGAGTCAAGGCAGGTGAGCCAATACTTTTGGCAATATAGTGTATATATATTATATATATATATATATTACCTTCATTCAAATCTTAAACCATAACCTCTTTGGTGTTTTTTGTTTTTTTGTATTTATACTTTTAATCTTGGACGGTGTACAACAGTGATAGTGAACCTTGGCAGTCCAGGTGTGTCAGAACTACATGTCCCATGATGCTTAGTCACAGATAAGGCAGAGCGTCATGAAACCTCAGCAGCAGAGCAAGCGGTATGTGGGCATCCTGCGTGGCACATGGTGGCCTTCATGCAGTTAGTGTATCATGTCTCAGGGTTGTTAGGGTATGTGTATACTATGTATCACCTCACCCTGTTGCTTATTGGCTGGAAAATGCTTCTTTCAGTCGGCGGCCGCGGAGCTCAAAGATTATTGTACTTAAGGAGAGAGAAAAAATCAAACGCCACTTTTTTTTTTGCCTTTTAAGCTCCACTTCCCCGGCTGATCTCCGCGGAGTCGCTTCTCAGTGAGTATCCTCTGCTTTTGACTTTATTTACTTTTAACCGCCATGTTGTTTACGTATAACCTCTTCTGTTTATTTTTTCACATCCTTGTATTAAACGTTTTTGGTTTCGACGTTACTAATCCTGACCGATTTATTGCCGTAAAGAGGCCCAGATGTGAGGGAATGCCGCCCCCCCTCCCCCGATCGTGTGAGATCACAGGGTGAAGCGGAGGAGTTTCCTCCACTCTATCCAAGCACTCACAGCAGCCAGGATTTTTTTAAAATTTCCCGTTTCCTGCCGGTCTCTAGTGATGTAACACACCGGGCGGGTGACGTCACCCTCCGAGACCAATCGCTCTAGCGAGTGTTCTCAGAGAGGCAGCGATGGATCAGATCTGTGCATGCGCGTGCTGCTCCGATCCAGCGCTCTGCGCAGGCGCTGCGCGACATGTGTTGGTAAAGTGTGCGAGTCACGTAGCCCTTCATAAGTGTGGGTCCTACACTACACAAGTTGTATAGGAGAACAAACTGCACAGAAAGGCTTCAGGGACCTCTGGGTTCGGCAGCTGCTGAGCCGAAGAGGAGGAGCAGCTGTGGCGAGGGGGGGGGGGGGAAGGCTAGTAAATTCAACCCCCCCCCCCCCATAGAAATAATCAGGCAGAGGCTGTGAGCAGGTTAAGAGCAGAAGCAGGGAGCTGTATCTCCATATAATATCCGTTTAATGAGCCTTTCAGACATTTTATGCTCGATAACGGCTTTATTTGGTCATTTTATGTATATTTATCGTTTATGAATGGCTGAGGTTACTGGGATTTTATTTCTTCATTGTAAACACATCTCAAGCCATGTGCGATCCACCAGAAAGACTTTGTGCTCGACTTTTTTATATGCCGCGCAGGTGATGGGTCGCTTTTCTTTGCGCCGCGCAGGTGACGGGTCGCTTTTCTTTGCGCCGTGCAGGTGACGGGTCGCTTTTCTTTGCGCCGCGCAGGTGACGGGTGGCTTTTCTTTGCGCCGCGCAGGTGACGGGTCGCTTTTCTTTGCGCGAGGAACACAATGTCGCAGGAACGTGCGTTTCTAACATTACAAAGTTGGTATCTGACGGAACTGAAAGAAATGTTCTTGATTCCAGGGAGGAAACGAAACCTGGTTTTAACTCGCTTCCACTTTATTTTCATAACACAATGGGGTTTATTTTAGCTGTTTGTTACTTTACGTCTTCAGGGATATAACGTTCACAGGAAGGACGAAACGCGTCGGATGTACAAACGCTGCGATTCACAATACAACACGGCAGCTCCTGATTGGAAGAAACAGCTTCGTTTGTGTGTGTGTGTGTGTGTGCCCCACGCAGTGTCACAATCCTCTATATACAGTTGCACCGTCTTTGTTGCAGTGTTTCTATCGATTTCACTCGCCAGGACAATTACAAAGCCATCCATTCAAACGCACCAAAGTTTAACGCAATTTTGGCGCAAACCGGAGATTCAATTTCTGCGAAAATTCTGTGACTTCACTATGTCGCTCTGTCCTCCCCTACGTCCTGCCTGCTCATGGTTTGATCCTTTGGGGTCATCACTTGTCAGTGTGGTGGGTAAAAAATTTTTTTTTTTTAGTTTTGCCTCAAACATTTTATCCAAAAGTATTTATTTTTCTATTTAAGATGCATTTTTATATATTTTTCTCTTGTTTTCGGGTTAAAAGGCTTTGACATTGACATTCTTGGCGTTTCTGGGCTACACAAAATCCTTAAAATCTCGGCCCACGATTGAGACATTTCAAAACCTAAAAACGCCACAGTCGTCAGAAATTCACCGGCTGTAATATAATGTGCCGCGTCATGGACTTATTGTGTTTTACGGTGTTAAAAAGAATTTCAAAGTCTGTATTTATTATTTTATTTTTCTGCCAATCGTCGTCTCGGAATCTCCGTGGGACGACACCTTGTAAAAACATTTTCTACATTCGTGGCCGCATTGTTGAGCTCTTTTTAAACTCTGATCATTCAACGAGTCTGTACGATGTTATGAAAACGGGAAGACCTGCCAGATAAGGCTGAGCGTCCACCGACACTGTGTTTGTGTGATCATCCGATATCGTCTGAAGTCGACCGATCCCACAACATACAAGTGAATCGGCCTCTGACGCTGTATCCGACGATTTTATGCGACTGCAACAGGCTAGCCGTCCTTTCAATTTCTATAGAATTTGGTCAGATAACATCGATGATCTGGTACAAGTTTACATGAAAAAGATGTATAGTTAAACCGCTATTCTTCGGGGAAACATGAAAACGATGCATTGTATAGCTAAACCGCCGTGTGCGACGCCCATAGGATTCAATGTAAAAATACTTTCCTTTTTATTTTTTTTTATTTTTCTATTCAATCGTTATTTTTTTATTATTTTATTATAATCCGCAGCAAAAACCCTTTCTATTTTTTTTTTTTATTTATTTTTTTTTTAACACGAAAATTTGGGTTCCGTTTTTTTTAAATTTTTAAAAAAGCATTAGAAAAAATCCTCGTCTTGTTAATATTAAAAAATGATAATTTTAGAAAAACAAAACGCGTCCCCCCCCCTTCCTATTTGGCAGCCTGTCCCTCAGCCGACCTGATCCGATCAGCCCTAAGCGAGTGACCTGCATGGATCCCAGCCATGACCGTCTCCTCTCAGGTCTTACCCTGGATCGAGCGAGGTTTTGGCGTTCTCCTGCACTCAGTGCAGTATGAGGGTGGGCTTGGTTCGGCCGAGCGATTGGTTTCTCCCTGCAGCGCTGCGTCGGCGACCCTCATAGATTGAGATCCATACTCTTTGCCGGCCATGAAACCCGAAATAACGATAAATGAGGACATTTGATCTGGGCGGAGCCAGAATGCGAGGCCTGCGCGGCTGCGCCACGATGTCCTGGAATCTTAAATTCCCCCAAATCCCAAAAATCATCCTTGCAAAATGCATCTGGCATCGCACCCTGCATGTCCGGGCTGTGACCCTGTGACCCTAAGGCTAGGGTCAGACGAACGCATTTTTCGCATCATCCGTAAAAAAGTGCGTCCGAACGCATGGACGTATTTTTTCACGGAAGACACGATAGCGGTCATACGATGCGCAATTACGGCCGTGATTTTTTACGGATCCAAACCAGGAGACTTTTTGCGTCTGGACGTTATGTTGGCCGGACATGAGCAGCGTCTGACGTCTCCTAATCACGCACACACGTCAGTACTAGCGGTTCGGCGTTCGTTTGCCGCTTGCGTTGTGCGGCCAAACTTTCGTGCGGCCGTACTTTGTGTGTGGGCCTGCGTTGGACGTCATTTGCTGCTACTGCGGCCGTAATAAAGTGCGGCTAAACGCACGTTCGCACTGCGTTCGTCTGACCCCGGCCTAAAACCCCCTGAACCTGGTGCAAAATGTTTGCATTGATTCTTTCCGCTCGGTGCCGCTGTTCAGATTGGGGAGGCCCCCCCGCTCCTTTTTCAACCCCACAAATCCCATAATTCAGTTTTTATTCCATTTTGTTAAATGCGTCGGTTAAGCGCTCAGACTCATCTCCTGGACACGGACAACCATTTAACCTGGTACGTCTAGGCTGGTGAAATCAGGTAGCCACGGACTCCCACAGCTTTACCTCTGGCTCCTAGATCTTCTTGCTGGCTGCCAGGTTTGACATAAATTAGCGCGTTTCGTGTTAAACCTAGTATTTTGGGAGCCCTGGGCACCAGGTATGAAGCGTCACTTGTGTCTCCCTGGAAAATAATTTATCGCCGGTGATTGGTACATTTCGCTGCTCGGCTTTTTTCCCAGGAAGCCGAGCGAAATGCGTGTCCTCGGGGCCGTCACGGATCTGCCTGCGTCGGAGGAAAAAACTCCAAGAACAGAAAGGGGGCTCTTAAAAGAGATTTCATATATATATATATACCACGCAGAAAACTCGCTGAGCCCGGACTGCGGACCCAGGGGCCAGCGCGCCAGAATCCCCCCCCCCCCCCCTGTACGCTGCGTCCCGTGGGTTTGGAGCCGTGCTGGATTATAAAAAATCTCCGTATTGATCTAATTTTCCATGTTTTGGTTTGCCGGCAGATTGCCGGAGACACTGGAAGCCGTTCAGTGAGACAGAAACAAATCTGTTAGCGCGCGTGCGCCCCGTGTCCTCCGAGCCATCGGCATCTGCTCCCCGCGGCGCTCGCTGTGACTGTCTGCGCGATGATGTCATTCCTGACTCTGATCCTGGTCTCTACACACTGCTCGCACCGCGCCGCGATTGAGACGCAAGAAATTGCACGTCTCCCACACACAGTCTTAGAATCTATATTTACAGTGGGGATCTAGTGGGAAACGTGTTACTGTCACGCGGCAGGCAGTGTGTGTTTGTGTATATGATTTGTAATATGTGTATACAGTGTGAAGGTGAATGCTCGGGTTCAGAGAGGGCGTTCCTATCATCCAGGGCTTTCTGCGACGGCTGAGATCACACATGTACAAAGTGCGATATCCAGGTGTGCAGCCGCCACACTAACACATTATACATCTTTTTATCATCCTTATTCCTCACGCAGCGCCAACACGTTCCACAGCGCAGCATGACATTATATGGTTACGCAAATACACGGCACGGCACTGGGAAACCCGACATATGACCCTTGTGATCACACGACGTACCGTCGTAGTCACACAAAAGACACAAAGCTGTGTGTGTAATCTGTGAAGACAGGGATCGGCTGACGGTCCAGGGATCGGCTGACGGTCCAGGGATCGGCTGACGGTCCAGGGATCGGCTGACGGTCCAGGGATCGGCTGACGGTCCAGGGATCGGCTGACGGTCCAGGGATCGGCTGACGGTCCAGGGATCGGCCGGCTGTGTCTGTGTGAGATTTATCTTCTGTAAAGTGTTGAAACCAGCCGAACGTTAAACGTGTCCCGTTGCTTTAAATAGAATTAGACTGTAAGCTCTTGAACAGTGTCCTCCATTCGTGTCCTTTCTTTGTGCCAGATTTGTTAATGTGATGTTTCATTTGTCCTGCATGTTGTACAGCGCAGCGGAATGTGTCGGCAGTGTGTAAATAAATACAGTTGTTGTTTTACGTTGTTTGTTTGTTGACTTTTAGTGAGTCCCGGCACAAATCAGAGCTGCTGCTCGTCTTGCCGGGCCCAGGCGTTAGATCACGTCGCTCTCCCCTGCGCGCCGCGCGGCGTGTCGAGCCACAGGCTCTTCGATGTTTCATTAAACCACCCACTGGTTTTAATTTGCAGCCCACGTTCCCCTCCTGCCGTCGCTGTGTTTGCACACACTTCATGTATTAATGTAAATATATTCCCCGGCGGAGCGGGCGCTGCCTGGCACGGGCGTCTTCCGGGCCACTCTCTGCTTTTTGGCAGGTGCGGGGGGTTACTCCGTGTGGGTTTACACACGGGGTGTGATTTTTGGCTGACGGAGCAGCCTCGTGGACCCGGGTCACCTTACAATTCCTAAAGCGTCTGTGATGAGGCACCACAGCCACTGCCCGGGGGATTGGATCACGTGTCTCCTGCAGGTTTTGTTTTTTCACCTTTTACCTTCGCGGCTTCTGTTCGTCTCCACCATCACAGGTTTTTAACTCTTTAAGACAGAAAAAATGAGAATCCAATAAAGTCACAAAACAAGGGCCCGATAATTATCCCTTCACTACAAGCACTTTGTGTCGGCAAAATGTTACCATAACTTTTCACTTGGATGTGAATTTAGCCATGAAATACAGGGTTAAACAGAAATTTTACACCAAAACCGTTTTTCATCTATTGGTTTATCCTTTACAGTAATCTCACTGGGATGAAAGGTTGTAAACTGCAGATGGCGTCCCCTTAGGCTGGCGGCACACAAGCGCATTTGGTGCTTGTGTGCGCCCGCACTTCCCTGTGTCCGTGCCGTTTTGACAGGGAGGGCCAACCACCGGACGCGAAAAAGCCCTCCCCGTCAAAAAGCTAAACGGGGATACAAAGCGCAATCCTCGATAGGAACTTTGTTTGCTGAGCGCACAGAGTGGAAGTAATGCCCACTCTCACGGACGTTCCTTCCTCTCTCTGTTTAGGCTGGCGGCACACAAGCGTTGTCTGGCGCTATGTCACATGGGATCTGCATTATCAGCATACAGGCAGATGCAGTAAATGTGCTGCAGACAGATAATAAAATGGTGAGATCTCCTGCTTATGGGGGTTTGTGGTGATCAGAATGAGATTATTAGCAATGCAATATCTGTATGTGCTGCATAATGCCTGTGTATGGCAATTACAGCAATACCTTGTATCTGTATGTGCCGCATAATGCCTGTGTATGGCAATTACAGCAACACCTTGTATCTGTATGTGCCGCATAATGCCTGTGTATGGCAATTACAGCAACACCTTGTATCTGTATGTGCTGCATAATGCCTGTGTATGGCAATTACAGCAACACCTTGTATGTGCCGCATAATGCCTGTGTATGGCAATTACAGCAACACCTTGTATCTGTATGTGCCGCATAATGCCTGTGTATGGCAATTACAGCAACACCTTGTATCTGTATGTGCTGCATAATGCCTGTGTATGGCAATTACAGCAACACCTTGTATGTGCCGCATAATGCCTGTGTATGGCAATTACAGCAACACCTTGTATCTGTATGTGCCCATGTATCTGCCCCATAATGCCTGTGTATGGCAATTACAGCAACACCTTGTATCTGTATGTGCCCATGTATCTGTATGTGCCGCATAATGCCTGTGTATGGCAATTACAGCAACACCTTGTATCTGTATGTGCTGCATAATGCCTGTGTATGGCAATTACAGCAACACCTTGTATCTGTATGTGCCCCATAATGCCTGTGTATGGCAATTACAGCAACACCTTGTATCTGTATGTGCTGCATAATGCCTGTGTATGGCAATTACAGCAACACCTTGTATCTGTTTGTGCCGCATAATGCCTGTGTATGGTAATTACAGCAACACCTTGTATCTGTATGTGCCCATGTATCTGTATGTGCCGCATAATGCCTGTGTATGGCAATTACAGCAACACCTTGTATCTGTTTGTGCCGCATAATGCCTGTGTATGGTAATTACAGCAACACCTTGTATCTGTATGTGCCCATGTATCTGTATGTGCTGCATAATGCCTGTGTATAGCAATTACAGCAACACCTTGTATCTGTATGTGCTGCATAATGCCTGTGTATAGCAATTACAGCAACACCTTGTATCTGTATGTGCTGCATAATGCCTGTGTATGGCAATTACAGCAACACCTTGTATCTGTATGTGCTGCATAATGCATGTGTATGGCAATTACAGCAACACCTTGTATCTGTATGTGCCGCATAATGCCTGTGTGTGGCAATTACAGCAACACCTTGTATCTGTATGTGCCGCATAATGCCTGTGTATAGCAATTACAGCAACACCTTGTATCTGTATGTGCCGCATAATGCCTGTGTGTGGCAATTACAGCAACACCTTGTATCTGTATGTGCTGCATAATGCCTGTGTATGACAATTACAGCAACACCTTGTATCTGTATGTGCCGCATAATGCCTGTGTATGGCAATTACAGCAACACCTTGTATCTGTATGTGCTGCATAATGCCTGTGTATGGCAATTACAGCAACACCTTGTATCTGTATGTGCCGCATAATGCCTGTGTGTGGCAATTACAGCAACACCTTGTATCTGTATGTGCTGCATAATGCCTGTGTATGGCAATTACAGCAACACCTTGTATCTGTATGTGCTGCATAATGCCTGTGTATGGCAATTACAGCAACACCTTGTATCTGTATGTGCCGCATAATGCCTGTGCATGACAATTACAGCAACACCTTGTATCTGTATGTGCTGCATAATGCCTGTGTATGGCAATTACAGCAACACCTTATATCTGTATGTGCCGCATAATGCCTGTGTATGGCAATTACAGCAACACCTTGTATCTGTATGTGCTGCATAATGCCTGTGTATGGTAATTACAGCAACACCTTGTATCTGTACTATACAGGGATTTACACTCATTATAACCCCTTGTCTCTTATCCCTGTATAGCAGCGACTGACCCCACAGCTCTCCCTGTATTCTGACAATCCTGGCTGCAGTAAAGTTTGTTGAACTTTTTGATACGGCGAGGGTGAGCGCTGCCCCTTGTGACTTGTTTACAGTAAAGGTGAAAAGGAGAGAGCTAAGATGATGCATTTTGTTTCTCCACAGGGGGCGCACTGATCCGGCTTTAAAAAGCTATGTAAATGGGTTTTGATGTGGTAATGATTGCTTTTTGATGTATTCCGATGCAAAATGGTTGACTCAGTTTTGGGAGTGACGGGGTTAAAGCATTAACTGACAGAAAATAATAAAATCAATGGCACAAAAACCAGACGTGTGTCCTGGACGCGCAGCGCCTGATGCTTCACCCGGAGCAGCGGCGGTGTAGGTACAGGTTCGTGTAACGCCGTTTCCCAGGAGCTTCCCGTTTCTGCGTCTCACTTTCTCCTCCTCCATGCTTGCATTTCACCATTTCGATGAAGAGGTGAACGCCGTATGGTTTCCTTCACCACTGCATGTCATGTCATTGTCTTGTGTACCTCTCAACGTCCCACCACCACCTCCTCCTCCTCCAGGGTGAACCAGCCTGGACAACCTGACGCGTTTCACTGGGGATGTGCTGTTATAATCACTTCTTTCTGGTCAACCTCATGTCATTGGTGAAAGGAGACCATGTCCGGCCTGGACAACCTGACGCCTGACGCGTTTCACAGTGGGCGGCTGTGTTATGGTCCCCTTTTTGTTCTGTGACGTCATGTTGTTTCTTCCGGTTTCACCGTTGCACGTCTGAATACCGTCGCGTTTCACCCTATATTGAGTTTTTATCCCCAGGGACACGGAGATCCCCCATAATCCCTCGCTGTGGTCCCGTCATCCCGCTGGCGGCTGCGGTGCGCTCGTGGTAACATCTCACGGGTTTGGTCTTTTATTGATCAGTCTCGTTAGTTTTTCGGGTTTATTGATTTAACGTGTCGGAGACGGTGTTGTGGTAACGGCGCCTGTATGTGCTGCCGTGCCCGGCGTCTGAGCCCAGTGTCCACGCTTGTTGTGTATGAGCTGGTTTTAACCTCTTCATGACTGGATGGCGGAGTCTCCTGTTCCACGCTCCGCTTGCACCCACAGCCGGCGGATTCGTGGTGGTGTGCTGCTGTTACGTTGGTACTTTTGACGCTCCAGGCAGCCAGTGTCGTACGTGTTTTGACATTGCTGCTGATAACGGCCTGGTCGGGGCCCGGAACCTTCCATCTCCCTAAGGAAGTCCTTCAGCGCTGACGCTTCCCCCTCCCAAACCACAGGGGAAGTTATCATCGCCTCCTGATAAGGCTCCGGGGAGAGCGGCGTTCACACGGCGCGGTTACGTAATGCTTTCTGCGCTGCCGTTCCTATAACAATCATGTATTGGGCTTGTCACATCTGCAGCGGGGCACGGGGAGCGCGCGGCGCTTACCATGTCTGCGGGGCCCGGAATCGCTCCGAGGGGCCCCTAACATGACGCGTCGCCTGGATTACACGTCCCTCTGCTAATCGCTCCAGGTAAGTCTGGATTCTGTCCGGTTGCCGTGGCGTCGGCCGCTGGATGGACAGTGTATCTCTATGTAACCGTAACATGGTTTATTGCTGCTGGGGCAGCCGTTGGTGGGGAGAGGGGCAGCCGTTGGTGGGGAGAGGGGCAGCCGTTGGTGGGGAGAAGGGCAGCCGTTGGTGGGGAGAAGGGCAGCCGTTGGTGGGGAGAAGGGCAGCCGTTGGCGTTGTGCAGCCGTTGGCGGGGAGAGGGGCAGCCGTTGGCGGGTGAGAGGGGCAGCCGTTGGTGGGGAGAAGGGCAGCCGTTGGTGGGGAGAAGGGCAGCCGTTGGCGTTGTGCAGCCGTTGGCGGGGAGAGGGGCAGCCGTTGGCGGGTGAGAGGGGCAGCCGTTGGCGTTGTGCAGCCGTTGGCGTTGTGCAGCCGTTGGCGGGTGAGAGGGGCAGCCGTTGGCGGGTGAGAGGGGCAGCCGTTGGCGGGTGAGAGGGGCAGCCGTTGGCGTTGTGCCATTGTGCTGCCCCTCTCCCCGCCTATTTTATAATTTCTTTATTATATTTTATGTTTTATAATATTTTTTGTTCCGGTGTTTAAAAGCCGCCGCGTTTTATCAGCTTTATCCAGCGGCCGCTGCTCAGGAAAGATAACCTTTTTTTTTTTTTTCTTCTCCTGCCGACTCAAACCGCTGCTATTCTCGAACATCTTGTGGCCGAATATATCTTGGGCGGCCGGATCAGTAAACACTGAGGGGGTTATTTATAGGCCCGGATCCTCCAGGGGAGCGTGCAAAGCCACCCGAATAGTCATGGCCCAAAAGTCTCTGAAGCTCACAGCAAGCGCTCACAGCAAGCACGCAGCGTTTAATACCGTGGGGAGTCCATAGAACGCGTATGGCTGGCTCTGATGGCCACAGAAACAGTGCTAGGATTCCATAATGTGACAAGTTGACTACATTCCCAAGTGGAGATGTAAGGCGGCTTTATCTCTAGGAAATTTATCAAAATCCAGCCATTCATTTGTGTCTTTCTGTAGCCAGAAATATCCAGGGCCAGCTGGACGAGCCGTGACCGAGCCTTGAGCAGTGAAAGTGTCACACCTTCTGATACAAAGTGTCTCCGTATGATAACAACGTCCACTAACAAAATACATAAATAACTGAAGAAGCAAAATTGACCAAACCTTGAATGTTCTCATTGTGCTGAGGGAGGGTTTGGCGTCTCGGGGGTGAAAACGAGACCTGTGCTGCATCGGTGCAGCTGTATAGCAGTATGGAGTAACACACGTGGATGTAACGCGGCGCGTGGGACCCCCTGCAGCCGCCGTGTTGGCAGTAAATGCCTGCACAGAAGTAATAAATAATGATGAGATACAATGTATCAACTCTGGAGCAGGGTCCCCTCTCCTCTTAGATTGTAAGCTCTGGGGCAGGGTCCCCTCTCCTCTTAGATTGTAAGCTCTGGGGCAGGGTCCCCTCTCCTCTTAGATTGTAAACTCTGGAGCAGGGTCCCCTCTCCTCTTAGATTGTAAGCTCTGGAGCAGGGTCCCCCTCTCCTCTTAGATTGTAAGCTCTGGAGCAGGGTCCCCTCTCCTCTTAGATTGTAAGCTCTGGGGCAGGGTCCCCTCTCCTCTTAGATTGTAAGCTCTGGGGCAGGGTCCCCTCTCCTCTTAGATTGTAAGCTCTGGGGCAGGGTCCCCTCTCCTCTTAGATTGTAAGCTCTGGGGCAGGGTCCCCTCTCCTCTTATATTGTAAACTCTGGAGCAGGGTCCCCTCTCCTCTTAGATTGTAAGCTCTGGAGCAGGGTCCCCTCTCCTCTTAGATTGTAAGCTCTGGAGCAGGTCCCCTCTCCTCTTAGATTGTAAGCTCTGGGCAGGGTCCCCTCTCCTCTTAGATTGTAAGCTCTGGGCAGGGTCCCCTCTCCTCTTAGATTGTAAGCTCTGGGCAGGGTCCCCTCTCCTCTTAGATTGTAAGCTCTGGGGCAGGGTCCCCTCTCCTCTTAGATTGTAAGCTCTGGAGCAGGGTCCCCTCTCCTCTTAGATTGTAAGCTCTGGGGCAGGGTCCCCTCTCCTCTTAGATTGTAAGCTCTGGGGCAGGGTCCCCTCTCCTCTTAGACTGTAAGCTCTGGAGCAGGGTCCTCTCTCCTCTTAGATTGTAAGCTCTGGGGCAGGGTCCCCTCTCCTCTTAGATTGTAATCTCTGGAGCAGGGTCATCTCTCCTCTTAGATTGTAATCTCTGGAGCAGGGTCCCCTCTCAGATTGTAAACTCTGGAGCAGGGTCCCCTCCCCTCTCAGATTGTAAGCTCTGGAGCAGGGTCCCCTCCCCTCTTAGATTGTAAGCTCTTGAGCAGGGTCCCCTCTCCTCTTAGATTGTAAGCTCTGGAGCAGGGTCCCCTCTCCTCTTAGATTGTAAGCTCTGGAGCAGGGTCCCCTCTCCTCTTAGATTGTAAGCTCTGGGGCAGGGTCTCCTCTCCTCTTAGATTGTAAGCTCTGGAGCAGGGTCCCCTCTCCTCTTAGATTGTAAACTCTTGAGCAGGGTCCCCTCTCCTCTTAGATTGTAAGCTCTGGAGCAGGGTCCCCTCTTCTCTTAGATTGTAAGCTCTGGAGCAGGGTCCCCTCTCCTCTTAGATTGTAAGCTCTGGGGCAGGGTCCCCTCTCTTAGATTGTAAGCTCTGGAGCAGGGTCCCCTCTCCTCTTAGATTGTAAGCTCTGGAGCAGGGTCCTCTCTCCTCTTAGATTGTAAGCTCTGGGGCAGGGTCCCCTCTCCTCTTAGATTGTAAGCTCTGGGGCAGGGTCCCCTCTCCTCTTAGATTGTAAGCTCTGGGGCAGGGTCCCCTCTCCTCTTAGATTGTAAGCTCTGGGGCAGGGTCCCCTCTCCTCTTAGATTGTAAGCTCTGGAGCAGGGTCCCCTCTCCTCTTAGATTGTAAGCTCTGGAGCAGGGTCCCCTCTCCTCTTAGATTGTAAGCTCTGGAGCAGGGTCCCCTCTCCTCTTAGATTGTAAGCTCTGGGGCAGGGTCCCTCTTCTCTTAGATTGTAAGCTCTGGGCAGGGTCCCCTCTCCTCTTAGATTGTAAGCTCTGGGGCAGGGTCCCCTCTCCTCTTAGATTGTAAGCTCTGGAGCAGGGTCCCCTCTCCTCTTAGATTGTAAGCTCTGGAGCAGGGTCCCCTCTCCTCTTAGATTGTAAGCTCTGGAGCAGGGTCCCCTCTCCTCTTAGATTGTAAGCTCTGGGGCAGGGTCCCCTCTCCTCTTAGATTGTAAGCTCTGGAGCAGGGTCCCCTCTCCTCTTAGATTGTAAGCTCTGGAGCAGGGTCCCCTCTCCTCTTAGATTGTAAGCTCTGGGGCAGGGTCCCTCTCCTCTTAGATTGTAAGCTCTGGGGCAGGGTCCCCTCTCCTCTTAGATTGTAAGCTCTGGAGCAGGGTCCCCTCTCCTCTTAGATTGTAAGCTCTGGAGCAGGGTCCCCTCTCCTCTTAGATTGTAAGCTCTGGGGCAGGGTCCCCTCTCCTCTTAGATTGTAAGCTCTGGGGCAGGGTCCCCTCTCCTCTTAGATTGTAAGCTCTGGGGCAGGGTCCCCTCTCCTCTTAGATTGTAAGCTCTGGGGCAGGGTCCCCTCTCCTCTTAGATTGTAAGCTCTGGGGCAGGGTCCCCTCTCCTCTTAGATTGTAAGCTCTGGGGCAGGGTCCCCTCTCCTCTTAGATTGTAAGCTCTGGGGCAGGGTCCCCTCTCCTCTTAGATTGTAAGCTCTGGGGCAGGGTCCCCTCTCCTCTTAGATTGTAAGCTCTGGGGCAGGGTCTCCTCTCCTCTTAGATTGTAAGCTCTCGGGCAGGGTCCCCTCTCCTACTGTTCAGTGTGTGTGTATATTTGTTATTCTGTCTCTCCCTTTTGTACAGCGCTACAGAACATGTTGTTGAAGCTTTATAAATGCCTGTATCTGTATCGGCTCCCGGGGGGTTCTGGGTAAGGGGGGGGTGTAACTGGTGTTGCCTTTGGACCCCGCGGGATGTGCGTTTGCTCCGGCCGTTGTGAATGAGGCGTTTGTTATCTGCAGAATAAAAGCCGCCGCTGGGAAACGGGACAGGATGCTCATCCTTTATGCTGATGGGACGGAGCCAGCGCGGCCTTTTAATCCATGTCAGTGGAGGCCTTCACTGCCGGCACCAGAGACTGCACAGCACCAGGACATGGCGGGAATGGTGCGGGTGGGGAGAGTACTGGAGGTTACATAGCACCAGGACACGGCTTACATGGTGGGGGGGGGGTGTTCTGAAAGCTGCACAGCACCAGGACTCGGCTGGCATGGAGGGGACGGTGGTACTGGAGGCTGGACAGCACCAGGACATGGCTGGCATTGGGGGGATACTGGAGGCTGGACAGCACCAGGACACGGCTGGCATGGGGGGGGATACTGGAGGCTGGCCTGGGCATTTGCAGGTGCTTTGATCCTCCCCATTCAGCAGCCTTAAGGATCACAGGTTTGTACTTTAGTAATGAGGAGCCTCATATCTGGCGTGACTTATTAACCCCGCGAGGGGCACAACCCCCCCCCCCAACAACCGCTGACCCTGCACTGAACCGAGACTTTGATAACACTCACAAATCCTAAGAATGACGTGTGTGTGTCTCTGTGTGTGTGTCTCTGTGTGTGTGTGTGTGTCTGTGTGTGTGTGTGTGTGTGTGTGTGTCTGTGTGTGTGTGTGTGTGTGTCTCGTCACAATCAGGATTTCATTTTCTGTCTGAACTTTTGCCATTTCCCCCTTTCTTTTGTTTAGTGAATAAGCCCCCATTTGAGCTGCATCCGGTGTGCCCCCTGTACTTACCCCGGGGTGTCAGGGCATGGTGGGTTTCCGGTATGTGTTGTACGCTGTGTCATTGTGTTCTTTCCTCTCTCTGCAGCCTTTGTGTGGACAGTAATGACCGCACGCTTTCGATTGCCTGCTGGCAGAACCTACAATGTGCGCGCGTCAGAGCAGGCTCGAGACAGACACAGCACCGACGTGCTCTGCAACATCCTCCTCCTGGACAACACAGTGCAAGCTTTCCATGTCAACGTGAGTACCGCGCGCCACCAACACCACGTAACCAGTTACTGTCATTGAAAACCCAGAAACCAACGTCTCTGCCGTCATCAGGTGTGTGTACACGGGTATCACCGCGACACCCCCCGGCTCTCACCGCTGGGGTTTAATGTTATTTCTGTAAATGTCATCCAAACCTGTCAGGGCTGCGCAACCGCACCTCGAACTCCGCAGCCGCTGGCATGTGTTTAGGTGCCCGGGTGTATATATGGGTAGGTGGAGCTAGCAGTACCCCCCCCCCCCCCCCGACTCCTTCTGTCCCAGGATTCAGACATATCATCAGGCCACGACCTCGACCGGCACCCATTCGCTTTCAGCCGCATCGGCGGCCCCCCGGCGTTCAGCCGCATCGGCGGCCCCCCGGCGTTCAGCCACATCGGCGGCCCCCCGGCGTTCAGCCGCATCGGCGACCCCCCGGCGTTCAGCCGCATCGGCGGCCCCCCGGCGTTCAGCCGCATCGGCGGCCCCCCGGCGTTCAGCCTCCATCGGCGATGCGGCGGTCCCCTGCGTTCAGCCACATCGGCGGCCCCCCGGCGTTCAGCCGCATCGGCGGCCCCCCGGCGTTCAGCCGCATCGGCGATGCGGCGGCCCCTGCGTTCAGCCACATCGGCGGCCCCCGGTCTTTTCGGTTGCACGGCATTTTCCGTTCGGCACAGCCGTCTTCTCACATTTTTATCTTTTAGTCGTTTCATTTTTCTTCCTTAGAAACATTTAGTTGCAGGTTCTATTATTCTTTTTCTCTGGGGGGGGGGGGGGGGTTGTGTAAGCGGCTCCTCCCGCAGGACAGGTTACACAGTGTGAAATACAAGGTTACACATTTTGTAAAGTAAAAAGAATATTCAGAGACTGGGGGGGGGGGGGGGGGGTTACATATTTTCTCCAATAAATCCAGTTTGGTAGAATAAGTATTTTAGCGGTTTTCAAGGGGTTAATCCTATTTGCTTGGCCTTATCCTTCAGCTGCTGCAGACCCTGTGCGGTGGTCGTTGCCTTCTTGGGTCACAGCAGAGGGTGAGATTTAACGCTTGCCGTTTTTGGGCCGGTCAAGCCTTTTCAAAGATTTAAAGCGACGCGTGGTGCAGCTTGACGTCTTTGGATCTGATGCCTGGCTGCGACCAGACTGCCCTGATACGGCGGGAGGTGCGCCAGGACGATGCCCGGCGCTGCTTTAACACCTGCACCGGCTCCTTGGTTTGCAGCGTGTGCAGGAGCTGGTGAGTAATAAGATTTACTATCCGCAATCTGCTTAGCAGTCACTGCGCACCCCGGCGCTCTCACCGGAGCGAAGGTCACAGCTGCCGGAGACCGTCATGTTTTTGGCAAAGCTCTCCAGATGCCTCGAGTCCCGTAACCTCTTATAGAAACAGCCAGCTCGTCTTTCTCACGTAGCCTCCATAATGCTGCCCCGGTGATAAACACTGCATCCCCCTGATCCCGGCCCATTCTGCCGCCGTGCCCGCGCCTCTTACCCCATTCGGGTCTGCATGATTAGGGCCCTATTCGCTAAATGGTGACGGTCTAATAATCTGGCCAAGAGGTGGATCCGCGAAGCTGGGGGTGCCTAATGGGAGTTGTAGTCTTAGTTTCGAGGTTCATGTCTATAGATCAAAAATATTAAGCAACACCACCGCGTGGCTTACACCGAGGCGTTTAACCCCCTCAGGGCCAGTCACATGCATGCCAAGTGATCCAAAGGAATTTGCAGACACCTGGAGTCTAATGGGTTAATCTCCGCACATAATATGCGCTTGTGTTTGACACCAAGCCAAGAAGAAACCTATACTGTCACAAAGACGCGCTAATGTTTGCCAGGAGGGGGTGGAGTCAGGAAGCCATTTTTTTTTTAAGAAAACAAATTCCTTTTTTGCGACACATTTGGGAATCGCATGGAGTCGTTCCTCCTCAGACGCCGGAGTGGGGGACGCGCAGCTTCTATTGTTCCGCACCATGGCCTCAGCCTAGCACCACGTTTCCCAGAATCCCGCACTCAGGGCACACACGTTGTGACGCCCACCCAGTTTACATAAAAGAACAGACGTCACTTTATTTAATGTTAAATGAAAATATCTGATTATCAGAAACTATATTATAGCTGCGAGCCAGGAAGCCCCAAACTACAATATTACCCCTGAAAAGCGCATATATAACACACCCAGCGGAGAGCACAGCATCCACATATAATAAACATACAATTATATTCATCTCTTGCCTTTGGCTCCTGCGCGTCCATTTTATACTTTTTAATCTCTTGCCTTTGGCTCCTGCGCGTCCATTTATATTTTTTAATCTCTTGCCTTTGGCTCCTGCGCGTCCATTTATATTTTTTAATCTCTTGCCTTTGGCTCCTGCGCGTCCACTTATACTTTTTAATCTCTTGCCATTGGCTCCTGCGCGTCCACTTATACTTTTTAATCTCTTGCCATTGGCTCCTGCTCGTCCATTTGTTAAACCAGGTTTCTTTTTATCATTATCACTTTAAACCATATTCTCCGCAGACTTGTTCTGTTTTTGTTCCCCTGCAAAGCAGCCAATCAGCACTCGAGTCGGCCGTATGTAGGACAGACTCACACACTGATTGGCTGTGTGAAGGATGGACCTTTTTTAAAGGCATCCTTACCTGTTATTTCAGAATGTATTTTCCATAAATCTATAATAAATCGCTGCCTGAGTGTGACGGGTGTTTGTCAGGTTTAGCCGAGATACGTCTGAAGCATCCATTGCCCTGAAAAGTAAAAATGTGATCTCGGTGGGAAGTTCTGCTTCTTGCTTTGTTACATACACACATTCTACTTTTAGATTTTATATATATCCCTCTTCTATGTTACATAGTGTGAAAACGCCGCCCAATCAGACGCCCGTTATATTTCCTGATGGAACCGAAAGATTCCCTGCGGATTTGTATCCCATGAAAACTTAGAGAACATACATACAATACATTTTTTTTCATTTGTATCTTCCAGAAACACGACCATGGACACGTTCTGCTAGGATCAGTCTTTAAATTCCTGGATTTGACGGAGAGAGATTACTTTGGATTGCAGATCGACTCCTGTGATAATCCTGTAAGGACAGATCCTTCATATTAAGTGCTGGAGGTGGCCCCCACATTCCGCCCTGTACCCCGTAAAGCATATGGGTCTCCACGCAAGATGTAGCAAAGGCTAGAAACATCCCAATTTAATGTTAAGCGGATGCCTGAGCAGAATTAAGTGTTTTAACCCCTGCAAAACCCACAGGGAGATCACCCCTAGCAGGAATAGCCCTTAGCTTTACCTGTAATCCCAGGGGTAACATGCGAGAGGTAATGATCCGTCACTCCTGGGATTTCCCTTACCTCCAGCGTATTACCGCACGGTGTTTAGGAGTAATCTCGTTTGGGTTTATGCTGGTGTAGATACACATGTACCCGAGCCAGTCGATCCACAAATGTCACATTAGTAAAGTCTGATAACTTTTAATATATGAATTGTTTTTCTACTCATCGTTTTTTGTTTTTTTTTATATATATTTTTTTTTAGAGGTGGCTGGACCCGAATAAACCAATCAGAAAGCAGCTGAAAAGTAAGTGAACCAATCCCAACACAGCGACCCGACGCACACATCCCGTACCACGCAGGTTTATTCTGTGCTGAGTGTTTTATTCCTCTTCACTTAAGGGTTTGTTTCTCCTGGTCTTTGCTCTCACAGGGGGATCTCCGCACAGCTTGAAATTCAGGGTCAAGTTTTTCATCTCGGACCCCGGCAAACTGCAGGAGGAGTACACGCGGTAAGGCGGGTCTGGGGGGTGGGGGTAGACGCAGTAAGGAGGGTTACACAGGCTGGAAAAAGCCGTGTGTCCATCGGGTTCAGTCTCTCTTACATCACCTACTGCTGTTGATCCAAAAGAAGCAAAAACCCCCAGTCTGAAGCGCTCGCCAATACGCAACACACTGGTGAAAAAATCCTTCTTGCCCCCAGATGGTGTCAGATTCTCCTTGGATCAAGAAGCTTTTACGCACATATTAAATATTATAACCCTTAATATTGTGTCTGCAGGAAGTCATCTAGTCGCTTTTTAAAAGTCTGTACAGTCTCTGCCCCAACCACCTCAACAGGCAGAGAATTCCCAACCACCTCAACAGGCAGAGAATTCCACAGCTTTATTATCTCTGTAACTTAACCCTTCCTATGCTTTAGGCTGAATTTCCTTTCACACAATGTAAATGGGTGACCTCGTGTCCTGTGTATAGACCTGTTAATGAATAGGTTTCCAGACAATGGTTTATAATGACCCCCATATATATGTATATAAAGTTATCAGACCCTTCTGAGGCCCAGTATATATTTATATAAAGTTATCAGACCCCTCTGAGGCCCCGTATATATTTATATAACGTTAGCAGACCCCTCCGAGGAGCTGTTTTTCTAAACTTAAGAAAGTTTAAGGATATGGAGGGGGGGGGTACACATGGTAAGGTGGGTCTGGGGTACACCGTAAGTCAGCGTAGGGTTTTCATTAAACCCTGTACAGCACTCGGGGCTGTTATTAGAGTGAAGTTGAGATCCTGAAATGAGCCCCAGTGTTTTTCTCCCTTTTTATTTCTTTGCAGGTACCAGTATTTTCTTCAAATTAAGCAAGACACCCTGACAGGCAGGTGAGCCAGACCGTGCGTCCTATCTCCGCTTTGTAACGCACGTTGAATGGAATTGTACTTAAAAGTGTAAATATTTAGACCAGAGGCGAGTGTTTCATTTTGTTTTTTTTCTTCTTTTATTGCTCTTTTACACTCTTGTTTGTTAGCAGACATAGTACCTGCAGCGCTATGGCAAAGGTCTGTATCATTGTTTGATCTGCTTCATCTGCAAGGGTTAATGCGGGAAATCTGTGATCCACTAATAAAGTAAATCTATATATATTCATAACTGCGCAGACACACAGGACGTGCTGCCACTTTACAAAGGACTGATCCTCTTCATGGATACGTTTTATTATTCCTCGTCTGCTTCAATCTCAGCACAGAGGGTGTGTGTGTGTGTGTGTGTGTGGGTGTGTGTGTGTGTGTGTGTGTCAATAAATTAGAATATTGTGGAAATGTTCATTTATTTCATTAATTCAACTCAAATTGTGAAACTTGTGCATTAAATCCATTCAATGCGCACAGACTGAAGGAGTTTAATCCATTCAATGCGCACAGACTGAAGGAGTTTAATCCATTCAATGCGCACAGACTGAAGGAGTTTAATCCATTCAATGTGCACAGACTGAAGGAGTTTAATCCATTCAATGCGCGCAGACTGAAGGAGTTTAATCCATTCAATGTGCACAGACTGAAGGAGTTTAATCCATTCAATGCGCACAGACTGAAGGAGTTTAATGCATTCAATGCGCACAGACTGAAGGAGTTTAATCCATTCAATGCGCACAGACTGAAGGAGTTTAATCCATTCAATGCGCTCAGACTGAAGGAGTTTAATCCATTCAATGTGCACAGACTGAAGGAGTTTAATGCATTCAATGCGCGCAGACTGAAGGAGTTTAAGTCTTTGGTTCTTCTAATTGTGATGATTTTTCTCATATTTAACAAAAACCACCAATTCACTATCGCAACAAGTTGGCTGATTTTGACGGGTGTCAACATATTCTAATGAACTCAATACACCTGCAAAGGTTTCCTGAGCCTTCAGAATGGTCTCTATTTGCTTCACGAGGCCACACAATCACAGGGGGAGACGGCGGATCTGACAGTTGTCCAGAAGACAGAGAAACTGCAGCCTCAACCGCGAGAAACTGCAGCCTCAACCGCGAGAAACTGCAGCCTCAACCGCGAGAAACTGCAGCCTCAACCGCGAGAAACTGCAGCCTCAACCGCGAGAACTGCAGCCTCAACCGCGAGAAACTGCAGCCTCAACCGCGAGAAACTGCAGCCTCAACCGCGAGAAACTGCAGCCTCAACCGCGAGAAACTGCAGCCTCAACCGCGAGAAACTGCAGCCTCAACCGCGAGAAACTGCAGCCTCAACCGCGAGAAACTGCAGCCTCAACCGCGAGAAACTGCAGCCTCAACCGCGAGAAACTGCAGCCTCAACCGCGAGAAACTGCAGCCTCAACCGCGAGAAACTGCAGCCTCAACCGCGAGAAACTGCAGCCTCAACCGCGAGAAACTGCAGCCTCAACCGCGAGAAACTGCAGCCTCAACCGCGAGAAACTGCAGCCTCAACCGCGAGAAACTGCAGCCTCAACCGCGAGAAACTGCAGCCTCAACCGCGAGAAACTGCAGCCTCAACCGCGAGAAACTGCAGCCTCAACCGCGAGAAACTGCAGCCTCAACCGCGAGAAACATCCATTCAAGAATGTGGGTGAACTTCACAAGGAATGGACTGAGGCTGGGGTCAAGGCATCGAGGGCCACCACACACAGACCTGTCAAAGAATTTGGCTACAGTTGTAAGCCACTCCTGAACCACAGAGAATGTCAGAGGCGTCTTACCTGGGCTAAGGAGAAGAGCTGGCCTGTTGCCCAGAGGCTCCAAAGTCCTCTTTACAGATGAGAGCAAGTTCTGTATTTCATTTGGAAACCAAGGTCCTAGAGTCTGGAGACAGGGTGGAGAAGCTCATAACGCAAGCTGCTTGAAGTCCAGTGTTAAGTTTCCACAGTCTGTGATGATTTGGGCTGCAATGTCGTCATCTGGTGTCAGGTCCAAAGTCACTTCACCCGTTTACGAAGAAATTTTCGAGCGCTTCATGCTTCTAATGCTGAGCAGCGTTTTGAAGATGCTGATTTTCATTTTCCAGCAGGATTTGGCACCTGCCCACACGGCCAAAGGTTGGTTAAATGACACTGGTGTTGTGTGCTTGACTGGCCGGCAAACTCACCAGACCTGAAGCCCATAGAGAATCTATTGTCAAGAGAAAAATGAGAAACAAGAGACCAAAAAATGCAGATGGGCTGAAGCCACGGCCACAGAAACCTGGGCTTCCATAGCACCTTAGCAGAGCCACAGACTGGCCACCTCCATGCCACGTCCCCTCCATGCCACGCCAAATCGAGGCAGCAATTAAAGCATTAAACTCCTTCAGTCTGTGCGCATTGAATTTATTTAATACACGAGTTTCACAATTTGAATTCATGAAATAAATGAACTTTCCACCACATTCTAATTTATTGAGGGTGTGTGTGTGTGTTACAGCCACCACTCAGGATACTTGGTTCCAGCCAAACAATACAGTTGTCTAGGGTATAAAAAGCTGCAGACTTGAAGTTGTGCAAATTAAGTCTTTTTATTCCTGTATAAACAAACGCCGCACTCGGCTTTGAATCAATATTGCAGGAGATAAAATCCTATAAACAAAATCCTAGCTCCGTTAGATCACTTACTACACCTACAGTGATCCTGACTATCCAGGTACCACCAACACTTGTGTCCGGAAGTCGGCAGCTGGAGAATTTACCTGTTGCTTAATTAATTGGCAACAAGTGTGCGAGATGACAGAGATCACACAGGATTCTGGGTCCTAAATACCTTCTCTTGATTACTCTCCCACACAATCTGTTACCAAACCCAAGCACTCGTGTGTATATATATATATTTATTTCTCGTACAATGCTCCTCGAGGCGTCCCAACTTGTGAAGAGCTTGGTTAAATTGCCCTCACAGAGGTGAAGATCCCACATTAAGGGTAAAATGGGCGTTTATTCAGTGTGTTGTTCTGGTAGTTTTTACAGTACAATATACACTATATTGCCAAAAGTATTGGCACCTGCCTTGACTCGCATATGAATTTAAGTGACATCCCATTCCTAATCCATAGGGTTCAATATGACGTCGCTCCACCCTTTGCAGCTATAACAGCTTCATCTCTTCTGGGAAGGCTGTCCACAAGGTTTAGGAGGGTGTTTATGGGAATTTGTGACGCTTCTTCTAGAAGCGCATTTGTGAGGTCACACACTGATGTTGGACGAGAAGGCCTGGCTCTCAGAACACCTTTGAGATGAATTCGAGCGGAGACTATTGGGTTGAGGTCAGGACTCTGTGCAGGCCAGTCAAGTTCATCCAGACTCTGTCATCCATGTCTTTATGGACCTTGCTTTGTGCTCTGGTGCACAGTCATGTTGGAAGAGGAAGGGGCCAGCTCCAAACTGTTCCCAGAAAGTTGGGAGCATGGAATTGTCCAAAATGTCTTGTTATGCTGAAGCATTCAGAGTTCCTTTCACTGGAACTAAGGGGCCAAGCCCAGCTCCAGAAAAACAACCCCACACCATAACCCCCCCTCCACCAAACTTTACACTTGGCACAATGCAGTCAGACAAGTACCGTTCTCCTGGTAACCGCCAAACCCAGACTCGTCCATCAGATTGCCAGATGGAGAAGTGTGAATCGTCACTCCAGAGAACACGTCTCCACTGCTCTAGAGTCCAGTGGCGACGTGCTTTACACCACTGCATCCGACGCTTTGCATTGCACTTGGTGATGTATGGCTTGGATGCAGCTGCTCGGCCATGGAAAGCCATTCCATGAAGCTCTCTGCGCACTGTTCTTGAGCTAATCTGAAGGCCACGTGAAGTTTGGAGGTCTGCAGCGATTGACTCAGCAGAAAGTTGGTGACCTCTTCGCACTATGCGTCTCAGCATCCGCTGACCCCGCTCCGTCAGTTTACGTGGCCTACCGCTTCGTGGCTGAGTTGCTGTCGTTCCCAAACACTTCCACGTTCTTATAATACAGCTGACAGGTGACTGTGGAATATTTCGGAGCGAGGAAATGTCACGACTGGATTTGTTGCACAGGTGGCATCATCCTATCACAGTTCCACGCTGGAATTCACTGAGCTCCTGAGAGCGACCCATTCTTTCACAAATGTTTGTAAAAACAGTCTGCGTGCCTAGGTGCTTGATTTTATACACCTGTGGGAGACGAGGAGTTACAGGGACCATACATGCACTGTAACCACTGCTGGTCCTAATCGGACCGTGTGCCACTGCTCGCATGTCGGCGTCCTCTCGATGGTGACATGAATTGGTGATCTCCTGGCATGGTTTCCTGCGGATCCCTGGGAGCCGGGCAGGGAGCAGTTCAGTCTCGTGTCACGCTTTGAAGCCTCCTCCTTGACGTTTTGTCTTTCTCCTGTGCCTCTCATGTTCTCTGATTTCCCGCAGGTTACCCTGTCCCTACAACGCCGCGGCTCTCCTGGCATCCTACGCCGTGCAGTGTAAGTGTTCCCTTCCTCCGCGCACTGTTGGCCGTGTAGTCGGGTGTGGACGCGGGCGGCTGTTTTTCTTTAGAACATCTTGTTTCTGGAGATGTGAAATAAGTGGAATCCTTATTCCTCCAGGAAAGCCTTTTTTAAAAGAAAGAAAATCGGATCCTAAAGGTTCACCTAAAAAAAATCCAGATAAATGGCTAAAAAAAAAAAAAAAAAATCCATAAAAATAAAACAATAAATAAATCGATAAATATTAAGGCTTTTAGCTGCAAATTAATAAAAAATAAATGTTTGAATAATAAATAAATAGAAACGAGAATCTTTTTTCCATTGAGTCCTATGGGCTTCGCACACGGCGGTTTAACTAAACAATGCGTCTTTTTCATGTAAACTTGTACCAGATCGTCTGATAAAATCTATTGAAAGGATCGCTCGTCTGTTGTCGCATGAAATCGTCTGAAGTCGTCCGTCGGTGGTCGGATGCAGAGGAAGAGGCTGATTCACCTGCGTGTTGTAGGATCAGTCGGACGACTTCAGACGATATCGGATGATCACACAAATACAGACCCAGTGGACGCTCAGCTTAACTGCGCTGCACGATGATCTATGACCTCCTGACCACATCACCAGGGGGCTGCATAAGTAAAAACCACAAGAAATGGGCAAACTTCGGTGCTTTTGTGCGCATGTTTACTCTAGCAAACCTTTTTCCGTGCAAGCGACGGAGCCCAAGTTGCAGATTCATTCTGGTCAGGCACATTTTATGTTGGCTGAGCATCATGGGAAGTGTAGTACAATAAACACCTGGTCTGACTAGCGAATATCGTCCTGAAGCGCCTGATAAACTGCACCCCCTGAGCGCTGGCCCATAATAACATCCTGCGGTTTTCTTTTAAAAAGCTGAATTGGGAGATTACAGCACCTCGGAGCACCTGCCCGGCTACCTGAGCGACTTCTCCTTCATCCCCAACCAGCCGCAAGACTTCGAGAAGGAGATCGCCAAACTGCACCAACAGCACAGGTATCCCTCGCTCCCTCACCTGGGATCACCCGGCACATCGAGGGTTAAATGTTCCCTGCCTTCCTGACCCTGAGCACTGATTTCCTGCCCATATAACGCGCAGCTCCCATATAACGCGTGCGCAGCTCCCATATAACGAGTGCGCAGCTCCCATATAACGAGTGCGCAGCTCCCATATAATGCGCGCGCAGCTCCCATATAACGCGCCTCTCGGTGTAAATGATTAACGCCTGGGTTTGTTCGCATGTCGCGTCCTCTTTTTTTACATTTTTTTTAAGGGATCTTTATAATTTTTTCCCGCATTTCAGACCTGGCTGCACTTTTGCCGGATTCAGTAAACCACACTTGGATCTAGAACCGAGGCGATGGGGCTCGGGGACATCCTGGCTCAAGTACCCAGAGATTCCATAAGAATGTCTGCGGTGACTGAGAGCTGCGAGTTATTACACATACAGGGGCGGCTGCACCTCTCAGCCGAGTCCCAGGTCTGTGCCGGAACTCAAACAGCAGCCACGGTCACACGGTGAAAATAAATAAAAGCCGAAACGGTTATTTGTGTGAAAGAGGAATATTGACTAAAATGAATATATTATAAAATCATACGACCTCTAAAGCTGCTGCACCCCCTCCTGGTCTGGGCTGGGGGTGCTGTTTGGGTGGAGCCTCAGGGTTGGGCTGGTGGCGCTGTCTGGGTGGAGCCTCAGGGTTGGGCTGGGGTGCTGTGTGGGCGGAGCCTCGGTTGGGATTGGGAGCTGTCTGGGCGTAGCCTCAGGGTTGGGCTTGGGGCACTGTCTGGGCGGAGCCTCGTAGTTGGGATGGGGCGCTGTCTGGGCGGAGCCTCAGGGTTGGGCTTGGGGCACTGGGCGGAGTCTTGTAGTTGGGATGGGGCGCTGTCTGGGCGGAGCCTCAAGGTTGGGCTTGGGACACTGTCTGGGCGGAGCCTCGTAGTTGGGATAGGGTGCTGTCTGGGCAGAGCCTCAGGGTTGAGATGGGGCCACTGTCTGGGCGGAGCCTTGGTTGGGATGGGCCGCTGTCTGGGCGGAGCCTCAGGGTTGGGATGGGGACACTGTGCGAGCCTCGGGGTTGGGCTGGGGACACTGGGTGGAGCCTCGGGGTTGGGCTGGGGCGCTGTCTGGGCGGAGCCTTGGAGTTGGGCTGGGGGCACTGTCTGGGCGGAGCCTCAGGGTTGTGCTGGGGACACTGGGCGGAGCCTCAGGGTTGTGCTGGGGACACTGTCTGGGCGGAGCCTCAGGGTTGGGATGGGGACACTGGGCGAGCCTCGGGGTTGGGCTGGGGACACTGGGTGGAGCCTCGTGGTTGGGCTGGGGCGCTGTCTGGGCGGAGCCTTGGAGTTGGGCTGGGGGCACTGTCTGGGCGGAGCCTCAGGGTTGTGCTGGGGACACTGGGCGGAGCCTCAGGGTTGTGCTGGGGACACTGTCTGGGCGCAGCCTCAGGGTTGGGCTGGGGACCCTGTCTGGGCAGAGCCTCGGAGTTGGGATGGGGGTGCTGTCTGGGCAGAGCCTCGGAGTTGGGATGGGGGTGCTGTCTGGGCAGAGCCTTGGGGTTGGGCTGGGGGTGCTGTCTGGGCGGAGCCTCAGTGTTGGGCTGGGGACACTGGGCGGAGCCTCAGGGTTGGGCTGGGGACACTGGGCGGAGCCTCAGGGTTGGGCTTGGGGGCGCTGTCTGGGCGGAGCCTCGGTTGGGCTTGGGGGCGCTGTCTGGGCGAAGCCTCGGTTGGGCTGGGGGCGCTCTCTGGGCGGAGCCTCAGGGTTGGGCTGGGGGCGCTGTCTGGGCGGAGCCTCCGGGTTGGGCTGGGGGCGCTGTCTGGGCGGAGCCTCGGGATGTTTATGTATTTTTAGTTGTATTTGAGAGATTTCTTCTGGGATGAACAGAAAATATTATTAATAGATATATATATATATTTTTTTTTTTTTACCCCCTTTAATATCTGCCTTTTCTCCTCGCAGCGGCCTGACTCCAGCAGAGGCGGAATTTAATTATCTGAACACTGCGCGGACGCTGGAGCTGTATGGCGTCGAGTTGCACTACGCCAGGGTGAGGGAACGTACTCTGTCCAAACTGCAGGCACCTCCTGCTCCACCTCTGACAGTCTCTAGAAACGTGTTTCTTGTTGCATGTTTTTATGTGTAATAATAATGTGATATAATGTATCCTGTCCCTGACCTCATGGGGTTAAATGATTAAAATTCTTGCATGAAGCAGGCTGTGTTTCACGAGGTGTATTTAATACATGAACGACTCTTGTGTTTAGATTTCAGGTCCCCAAGAAATCTCATTATATGCAAATACCCCAAAACTCTTCCACTTGCAGGGATTTTGGATAAGGGACCCTCGGCCTCCGTATTGTGCCGCTCTCTCTTTCAGGCTCGTTCTGTCTGTTATTAAGATGAGAATCGATACCATTCGATTCCAGGTGTTTATAGTGTCAGGGATTCCTGTCCTAAAGGCTGACAATCTAAAATCCCATGTATAGAACACGAGGGGATTGCTTTATACACCTCATCCAGTGATGTAATAACATGACCTCACACACGTTTATTTTTGTTCTTTATTCTTTTAGGATCAAAGTAACAATGAGATTCTGATCGGCGTCATGTCGGGAGGAATTCTGGTGTATAAAAACAGGGTACGCATTAACACCTTTCCATGGTAAGGATCTGACTTCTCACCTTATTTACCCGCGCATGCTGAAGTCATTTAAAGGGACGCTTATCCACCAGTAGCCACAACCTGTCCCCATGCCCCGTGACGGCAAAACAGCCAGTGTGGCCGCGAGGGGCCTTTAATTCCGACCCTGAGCAGATCCCTCATTTGGTCGGTCCTGGGTGATCTGCTCTTTCAACCTCCAATAATCTGGTCTTCTGTTCTGCCCAGGAATTCCCGGGATGGAAGGTCCCGTTATAATAAATGCTGCAGGCCGGCAGCTAAACCAGGGGTACGACTCCTCAGCCACACCAGGTGCTCTGCGCCACTGCTCCCGGCAGAACTTCTGGAATGACAGAGGAAGCATCACCAGGCTCCGATCACAAACCGAATTCCCAAAGAGTGTCTGAAACGTAACTTACTAATACCCAGACCTCTCCTCTTGTCCTCGCACGGCTGCGCTGTCCCTTTAAATGGCCTGACTGGAGCTGATCACTTACTGTCTGTTACATTTGGGTTTTGTGTTCAGTGTAAACGTTGCACGCTCATTAGCGCCTCATTGCATGCGCTGACTGCAGAGCGTTTATAGGTTTGCATTGGGGTACGCCTCATTGCATGCGCTGACTGCAGAGCGTTTATAGGTTTGCATTGGGATACGCCTCATTGCATGCGCTGACTGCAGAGCGTTTATAGGTTTGCATTGGGATACGCCTCATTGCATGCGCTGACTGCGGAGCATTTATAGGTTTGCATCGGGGTACGCCTCATTGCATGCGCTGACTGCGGAGCATTTATAGGTTTGCATCGGGGTACGCCTCATTGCATGCGCTGACTGCGGAGCATTTATAGGTTTGCATCGGGATACGCCTCATTGCAGGCGCTGACTGCAGAGCGTTTATATGTTTGCATCGGGATTCGCCTCATTGCATGCGCTGGCTGCAGAGGGTTTATAGGTTTGCATCGGGGTACGCCTCATTGCATGCGCTGACTGCAGAGGGTTTATAGGTTTTCATCGGGGTACGCCTCATTGCATGCGCTGACTGCAGAGCGTTTATAGGTTTGCATCGGGGTAAAGGTGCAGGATTTCCTGAATGCACATCATTTATTCATGCTGATGGGCGACACATGAAAATGCTACCCACAGTATGCAGAATCCATGCGCCGCAGGGTCCAAATTAAAGAGCAATCGCAGGCGGCTTGCCTCGCTTTATCAAACGGCTTTCCCTCTTGCAGCATATGAATTACACATACTGCAGGGCAGCACTTTCCTGGTGCTCTCCCTCTGGGTGAAACCATAGTGTGGGTTTCTCGTGTTCCTGCAGATAGAGGGTAAATCAGATTGTGCCTTCTGCTGTTTGGGTGGAGCGTTGTTTCATGCACGTGGGGGCGGTGTCTCCTCCTGCCCGCTGCTTCCTTACCAGCGTGCCGGGGGGGTAAGATGTTAATCCGTGTGTGAGAGCTATTGGCATCTGAGTCCGGCTCTGACGGTCACTGAACTCCCGCAGGGGCCAGGAAGCCGAAAAATAGGTCAAGTCTAAGGGCCCGCTGCATCTGTGCCCCCCTGCAACATGACAGAGGGGGGGGGTTAAGGCAGGCGGAGCGTGGGGAGGGGCAGCGGGCGCAGGATGGCGCCGCTCACGCTTTAATTCCTGGCTGTTTTCAATGTAAACTGTGAACTTACAGGGTTAATCACAAAGCAGCAAAACTGAGTTCAATTTTGGTGCTCTTCATTTCGGTGAAAATTCGGTGCATTCACCATTTATCAAATGTTCACCGCATTGTGCCGAAAATGGAGTCACAAAAACCGTTATCAGACATTGGCAGAAAGCACCAATAACCGCCGAATTGTCATCCGAGAATTCCAATGAATTCCAGTGTAAAAAAAATAATTATCTAAATAAAAAAAGGCCCTTTAAAAAATAATAAAAATACGTCTTCAACAAAAAAAGGTATTTTTTAAAATTTGGTTTCTGCAAAAAAATACAAATAATAATAAATGTTTTTTAAAGGAACGATCGGTTATAATTTAATGGAATTTCAGATTCACCGGTTTAAAGCTGGAGAATCGCATCATTTCACCTGAATTTCGTGCGATTCTGTGACTTGACGAAGCGCTCTCTATGGGACAATTTCGGTGCAGCCAAAATGCACCGTAGTTCGCTGTCAATTTGCCGGCAGTTGGCAAGAATACATTTCACCCCGACATTGCAGATACAGTGACTGTCACCATTTGGTACAATTCGGAGACAGATTTGGTCCTTGGTGAATAACCTCCTTATAGGGGACAAGCTGCTCCCAGCTGGCTGAGAGTCATGTGACTTTCCATGGCGGCTGAGAGTCATGTGACTTTCCATGGCGGCTGAGAGTCATGTGACTTTCCATGGCGGCTGAGAGTCATGTGACTTTCCATGGCGGCTGAGCTGGCCACTGATGTGTGTGTGTCTGTGTGTATATAGCATGCGCCGTGGTATATGCACAGTCCTGACATCGGGGTCTCGGCTTTACGATATAATAATTCATAAATTCCTATAGTAAAACGTTGGCACAAGTTGCACGATAGTGGGCGGAGCCTATTTGTGCTTCCTGTGATGTGGGGGCGGCGGCTTCACGGATTGTGTGTGGGTGGGTTTTTTTTTCCCCCTTCCTATATTTTCTGTGATTTCTTGCAGGTTGAAGATTGTTAAAATTTCCTTCAAGTGCAAACAGTTCTTTATTCAGCTGCGGAAAGACCTGGTGAGTTTCCTGATCGATCGCCCGTCCTGTCCCTCGTGCGTCACATTCCGTGATATCCGCCAAAAACGGGGGCGACAAAGCAACCGCTCAAATCCCAGTATTCCTCTATAAAGCCACACAAACGCCACCTTCTACCAGAGCCCCATAGTGTGTAATATACAGACATATCAGTGAATCCCAGACTCCCTGTATTGTGTCCTCTCTGTCTATTACACAGTATAGGGATACTGGGGTTCTCCCTCTAGACGTGGCCCTGATCCGGTGCTGCTCTGGGTTTCCCTTTGCCGTGTTGATATGTAGCGTGTGTGTCTTTACAGAATGAATACAGAGAGACCGTGCTGGGCTTCAACATGGTGAATTATCGCGCGTGCAAGAATATGTGGAAAGCCTGCGTGGAGCATCACACCTTCTTCCGTCTGGACTCACCTCTACCACCTCACAAGAACTTCTTCTCTCATTACTTCACTCTGGGCTCCAAGTACCGGTACAGGTGAGTGACCCCCCCCCCCCAAACCTGCGCTCCCTGAATCCACCCCCACCTGACAGAATATTCCGGATATAATAGTTACTATGGGATAACAGAATATTCTGGATATAATAGTTACTATGGGATAACAGAATATTCCTGATATAATAGTTACTATGAGATAACAGAATATTCCGGATATAATAGTTACTATGAGATAACAGAATATTCCGCATATAATAGTTACTATGAGATAACAGAATATTCCGGATATAATAGTTACTATGGGATAACAGAATATTCCGGATATAATAGTTACTATGGAATAACACAATATTCCGGATATAATAGTTACTATGAGATAACACAATATTCCGGATATAATAGTTACTATGGGATAACAGAATATTCCGGATATAATAGTTACTATGGGATAACAGAATATTCCGGATATAATAGTTACTATGGGATAACAGAATATTCCGGATATAATAGTTACTATGGGATAACAGAATATTCCGGATATAATAGTTACTATGAGATAACAGAATATTCCGGATATAATAGTTACTATGGGATAACAGAATATTCCGTATATAATAGTTACTATGAGATAACAGAATATTCCGGATATAATAGTTACTATGGGATAACAGAATATTCCAGATATAATAGTTACTATGGATAACAGAATATTCCGGATATAATAGTTACTATGAGATAACAGAATATTCCGGATATAATAGTTACTATGGGATAACAGAATATTCCGTATATAATAGTTACTATGGGATAACAGAATATTCTGGATATAATAGTTACTATGGGATAACGGAATATTCCGGATATAATAGTTACTATGAGATAACAGAATATTCCGGATATAATAGTTACTATGAGATAACAGAATATTCCGTATATAATAGTTAATATAGGATAACAGAATATTCCGGATATAATAGTTACTATGGGATAACAGAATATTCCGGATATAATAGTTACTATGGAATAACACAATATTCCGGATATAATAGTTACTATGAGATAACACAATATTCCGGATATAATAGTTACTATGGGATAACAGAATATTCCGGATATAATAGTTACTATGGGATAACAGAATATTCCGATATAATAGTTACTATGGGATAACAGAATATTCCGGATATAATAGTTACTATGGGATAACAGAATATTCCGGATATAATAGTTACTATGAGATAACAGAATATTCCGATATAATAGTTACTATGGATAACAGAATATTCCGTATATAATAGTTACTATGAGATAACAGAATATTCCGGATATAATAGTTACTATGGGATAACAGAATATTCCAGATATAATAGTTACTATGGGATAACAGAATATTCCGGATATAATAGTTACTATGAGATAACAGAATATTCCGGATATAATAGTTACTATGGGATAACAGAATATTCCGTATATAATAGTTAATATAGGATAACAGAATATTCCGGATATATTAGTTACTATGGGATAACAGAATATTCCAGATATAATAGTTACTATGAGATAACAGAATATTACTGATATAATAGTTACTCTGGGATAACAGAATATTCCGGATATAATAGTTACTATGGGATAACAGAATATTCCGGATATAATAGTTACTATGGGATAACAGAATATTCCAGATATAATAGTTACTATGAGATAACAGAATATTCCGGATATAATAGTTACTATGGGATAACAGAATATTCCGTATATAATAGTTACTATGAGATAACAGAATATTCCGGATATAATAGTTACTATGGGATAACAGAATATTCCAGATATAATAGTTAATATAGGATAACAGAATATTCCGGATATAATAGTTACTATGGGATAACAGAATATTCCGGATATAATAGTTACTATGGGATAACAGAATATTCCGTATATAATAGTTACTATGGGATAACAGAATATTCCGGATATAATAGTTACTATGGGATAACAGAATATTCCGGATGTAATAGTTACTATGAGATAACAGAATATTCCAGATATAATTGTTACTATGAGATAACAGAATATTCGGATATAATAGTTACTATGGGACAACAGAATATTCCGGATATAATAGTTACTATGGGATAACAGAATATTCGGATATAATAGTTACTATGGGATAACAGAATATTCCGGATATAATAGTTACTATGGGATAACAGAATATTCCGGATATAATAGTTACTATGAGATAACAGAATATTCCGGATATAATAGTTACTATGAGATAACAGAATATTCGGATATAATAGTTACTATGGGATAACAGAATATTCCGGATATAATAGTTACTATGGGATAACAGAATATTCCGGATATAATAGTTACTATGGGATAACAGAATATTCCGGATGTAATAGTTACTATGAGATAACAGAATATTCCAGATATAATTGTTACTATGAGATAACAGAATATTCGGATATAATAGTTACTATGGGACAACAGAATATTCCGGATATAATAGTTACTATGGGATAACAGAATATTCTGGATATACTAGTTACTCTGGGATAACAGAATATTCGGATATAATAGTTACTATGGGATAACAGAATATTCCGGATATAATAGTTACTATGAGATAACAGAATATTCCGGATATAATAGTTACTATGAGATAACAGAATATTCGGATATAATAGTTACTATGGGATAACAGAATATTCCGGATATAATAGTTACTATGGGATAACAGAATATTCCGGATATAATAGTTACTATGGGATAACAGAATATTCTGGATATAATAGTTACTATAACAGAATATTCCGGATATAATAGTTACTATGAGATAACAGAATATTCCGGATATAATAGTTACTATGGGATAACAGAATATTCCGGATATAATAGTTACTATGAGATAACAGAATATTCCGGATATAATAGTTACTATGAGATAACAGAATATTCCGGATATAATAGTTACTATGGGATAACAGAATATTCCGGATATAATAGTTACTATGGGATAACAGAATATTCCGGATATAATAGTTACTATGGGATAACAGAATATTCCAGATATAATAGTTACTATGGGATAACAGAATATTCCGGATATAATAGTTACTATGGGATAACAGAATATTCTGGATATAATAGTTACTATAACAGAATATTCCGGATATAATAGTTACTATGAGATAACAGAATATTCCGGATATAATAGTTACTATGGGATAACAGAATATTCCGGATATAATAGTTACTATGAGATAACAGAATATTCCGGATATAATAGTTACTATGGGATAACAGAATATTCCAGATATAATAGTTACTATGGGATAACAGAATATTCCGGATATAATAGTTACTATGGGATAACAGAATATTCTGGATATAATAGTTACTATAACAGAATATTCCGGATATAATAGTTACTATGAGATAACAGAATATTCCGGATATAATAGTTACTATGGGATAACAGAATATTCCGGATATAATAGTTACTATGGGATAACAAAATATTCCGGATATAATAGTTACTATGGGATAACAGAATATTCCGGATATAATAGTTACTATGGGATAACAGAATATTCTGGATATAATAGTTACTATAACAGAATATTCCGGATATAATAGTTACTGTTTGATAGAATATTCTCGGGTTTTGATGCCATGTGTTTCCGCTCCGGCCCCTTTTTTCGGGTAGAGCTTGGCTGGTGCTCAGGGGAAAGCTGATCCTCAGACGGCTGCGGTGTCAGGTCCGGCGGCGGTTCTTGGTTTGAGAGTGAAGTTGGCAAGTGGTCTCCCTGGGGTTAGCGTCCCCTGTGACCGGCTGCTCTCGTCTGGGATGCAATTTCGCTCACCCGTCCTGTGAGGTTCTCGCGCCTCTTGCCTCCCATTCATAACTTGAGCAGCTCCGGCGCCTCTCGGCGTGCCGCGTGTACAGCATTCAGTATGCCAGAATCACCAGACGCCTCCCTTTAAAACAAAACTGTTCAGACTACATTTCCCACAATCCTTTCAGATGGAAGTGTCGGTATTCTGAGTCCTGCACCAGTAATAATCAAGAAAACATAAGTCAGGTACAGCTTCAGTGTTTCGCGCACATATCAGACAATAGTGACCGCCCTTTTTTGTTTTGGTCGTTTTCACCCGTTTTCAGTATTCTAGTCGCCCTCTGACTCGCGCGCACCCTCTGACTCGCGCGCACCCTCTGACTCGCGCGCACCCCTCGCACCGACTCGCGCGCACCCCTCGCACCGACTCGCGCGCACCCCTCGCACCGACTCGCGCGCACCCCTCGCACCGACTCGCGCGCACCCCTCGCACCGACTCGCGCGCACCCCTCGCACCGACTCGCGCGCACCCCTCGCACCGACTCGCGCGCACCCCTCGCACCGACTCGCACGCACCGACTCGCGCGCACCCCTCGCACGCACCGACTCGCACGCACCGACTCGCACGCACCGACTCGCGCGCACCGACTCGCGCGCACCGACTCGCACGCACCGACTCGCGCGCACCCCTCGCACGCACCGACTCGCACGCACCGACTCGCGCGCACCCCTCGCACGCACCGTCTCGCGCGCACCGTCTCGCGCGCACCTCTCGCACGCACCGACTCGCGCGCACCGACTCGCGCGCACCTCTCGCACGCACCGACTCGCGCGCACCGACTCGCGCGCACCCCTCGCGCGCACCCCTCGCGCGCACCCCTCGCGCGCACCCCTCGCACACACTCACACTTTCACCATTCAGAGCAATTTGAGGGAAATTAGTCTTTTCACGAAACTGCAATATCCGGTGCAATTCGGCGACTCCATAAATGTTCCCATTGAAAGACTCTCCTGTCATCTATTCACACAACTCTGAATTGCAGCAAAACGCCCGGATTTTCAGTGTTTCCGTATTGGAACGGGTTTACTCGCGGGATCCCATGAGATTCAGTGTAAAACATAATATCAAGTCTAATTCATTTTTCAGAGACTTTTTCTTTTTTTTAAAAAACCCTTTTTGTATTTGAGCCATTTTTTCTTATTAACACGCTTTATTTCTATTTTTTTATTTTATTTAGGGACTTTTTTTATTATTCAGGCACATTTTTATTGATTTCAACCGATTAGGACAATTTCGAGACTTTCTTTACCTTTTTTTTTCCCCCATCCGTTCGGTGGAATTCACTGGCAATTTGTCATTTTTCGGTGCTTTTCGCTGACGTCAGATTGACTGCTTTGATAAAATACATTGATCATTGCTACATAGTGACTTCACCTTATTTCCGGTGAAATGGAACGGCCCGGATCAGCGAAAAGGGCTGAAACACAAAGCTGCCACATTGAATGGACGCGATAACCTGCGTTTCCCCCATTTCCCAGTTATTCCTCTTTAAAAGCAGCTTCTCCCCCTGGACCTGAATCCGCTCAGCCCCTGCACAGATACCTGATTGCACCGTGCGCTGCTGTGCGACTCGCAGGTTCTGAGCCTGGAAGTGAATCGCGTGTCTTTAGGTCAGGAGGGAGAGGTCTGCGAACTCTTGAAACATCCTGGACTGTTTCCTGGCGGCAGCACAAACCCTGTCTGTGATCCTCGTGTTCTGCTGGATTGTCGTGTGTTGTTTTTTTTTGTGTGTGTGTGCTGCTCCATGGCTTGGGGAGGCGTGGCGCCTGTTTTAAGTTCAGCCCCGTAATGAAATGAAGTCCCCAGGTCCAGCGCACGGCGTGCTTTTTAATACTGCGTTTTGGAGCCGCGTTGTATCACACTATATGATGTCATGGGTTTTTATTTTGCAGCGGGAGAACCGAGGTGCAGTCTGTCCAATACGGGAAGGAAAAGGCCAATAAGGACCGGATCTTCGCCAGGTACAGAATCCGCTAGTAATCCACTTAACTCATTATTTACAACCAAATAGCAAAACAAAGAAATTAGTAAAGTGTGTGTGCGTGTGCGCATACGTAGATACGTGCGTCCTCTTAACCCCTTCCTCCCCCCCCCCATGGCATTATTCCATCGTGGAAGTCTGAAGGGCAGTCTCTTAAACCGCACTGTACAGCCGTTGGTTAATGCTGTCGCTGGATGCCTCGGCGTCTGTCGCACGCCATTAGCAGCAAAACGCGATGTCCCGGCTCATTTGACCTCAGAAGCAGCCAATCAGAGGTCACTGCGCCTCTCTCCTTCACAGCGCCCGTGGAAGCGAGAGGTCATACCGATACATTCTGTTCCTGTGCTGTTACAGATAAAACTTCTTTACGCATTCATTGCGGCGTCTTCGTGAACATTACTGTCACCAGAATATTGTGAAAATGCGTTGTTTTTTTGGGGGGGCGGAGGTTATGCAGCCCCTCCCCCTTCATGCTAAATGGAAATGTTATGTATGTTACACATCAAAGAAAGCTTTCTCTGTCCTTCAGGAAACGCTATATAACATGTGTGGGTGCACTGCAGGAGAAAGCCTGAAATTGGGGTTGAACGCGCACATGGCAAAAAAGCCAACATTACAAAATACCGATATGAGTCCGTGTCACTAAGGGGTTAATAATGGGTTGTGTTTACGCTTGAAGCTGCCACGGGCGCCAGGTTTGTGCCACATCATGCAGTTTGTATGTGGGTGGACGGAAAAGAGGTTGACATCATTCAGCAGGATCCTGGCGCTCTGGAGGCGTCACCACGACGGCTTTTTGGTGACTTTGAAAGAGACGTCAAGATGGGTTTAGTTTTACTCCCTTAATTCCTGCGATCAATGATCCGGATTCTGGAAATAAGTGGTTGTGTGTGTGTGTGTGTGTGTAAAATATATATGTGTGTGTAAAATATATGTCCTAATAAATTCCCTCTATCAGCCAGCCTACAAAGCAGTGATGCCCAGTGTATAATCCCAAGGAGATATATAGAAATACAACAAAAAACCGGATGCACTTGGGGACTTCAATAAAATACAAAAAACTTTAATGAGTCATCACTAAAAAATAGCCGGTATGCTTGGGGCAAATCCACAGGCTATTTTTTAATGATGACTCGTGAAAGTTTTTTGTATTTTATTGAAGTCCCGAAACACACACACACACACACACACACACACACACACACACACACACCTAATAATATACACACACTAATATATATATTAGTGTTTGTGTGTGTGTGATATATATATATATATATATATATATATACGTATGTGTGTTTGTGTGTGTGTGCACACACACCTCCACCACACTAATATATAAACAAACATACAGCTGTATGCATGGGCTATATATTAGTATGTTTGTTTATACACTATATACACACACAATGTATAATTGTGTGTGTGTGTGTGTCTCGTACAGGCTGGGGTAGAGGGAGGATTTTTGTTATTGGTAAATCTGAAGCCCTTTGTTACTTTTATTTTCTTGTTGATACGTTTTGCATCTGAAAGTTCCTTTCGGTGGTGCCGTGCCGGCTCTGACCTGCCGCATCGCTCTGTATTTTACCGTTGTGGTGAGGCTGATGCTCTCAACAGGAAATACAGTGAAAAAAATAAAATCCTGTGTGGGTGGGTCGCTCGGCTCCAAAACTGTCTATTAGAGTCACACGCGCTTAATATTCCAGCGAGCCTCGCCGCTGCGCCTGTCATGGCCCCGCATCGCGTCCTGCGCTCACACAAGGCCTGTCAGGTGAGTGTGTGCGGCAATTAAAGCGCCGCTACTGATTTCTATTCTCCAGCTCTTGGCACCGGGAGGACGTCCATCTGCTGTCTGCGTCCATCACACGACGCTACGAGCTTTACATCCAGCTCTGCAATGACTGACTGCGATTCCCATTATCCAGAGCGCTTTGTCGTGTCATCCAGTCACAGCCTGCAGGGCGGCTCCCCCAGCTCTAACCAGTATCTCATTAACTCTTAAGTTACTGCAGACCCCATTAGTGTCCCGCGGGCGACTTGAAAGGCCTGAGATGCCTTATCACAAGGCGACTGGATGCTGAGAATTAACCCCGTGCCAGGAGCGGCTTTTGGGCTGCTTTAATGTTGACGTTGGTCGTTTTCATGAATCTTTGGAAAGCGCTCGCTCCCACGTGATCTCCCCAGCGGCGACAAACACGACCTTAAAGCAGCGATTCTTAGAAACCTGTGTTGTCGCATGGCGTGTGGTTTTTGTGAGTGTGGGGGCGCGCGCGTCAGACTGCGCCTGCTCTGACGAGATTTCACACGTTCTGCTCGTATCGAGTCCTGGGAGGGCCCTGAACGCTCTCCCTGCTGCGCTTTAAGCACGCGGGGTCTCATTGACAGGAGGAGGCAGACCGAGATAGAGGAGTGGGCACCGCCTGGGGGCTTTCACAAGGACCGCGTCTCCAAAGACGTTCCCTCTTCATGCTCCGACACCAACTGGTTTGTAAAGTGTCCTAAGACTTAGTGCAAAAATATGGACCTCGTCGGCCAGTGAGCAGAGCAGCATCTGCTGAAGCATCATGGGTGATCTTCTGCAACATCCGGTGGGCTACTTATTTTGCTTAATAATTTATATAGGACTGGGTGGAGTAGAGGTAACATCACTGCTCTGCGTGGAGAGAGCCTGTGGAGACATGGGTTCGATCCCAGCCAGAGCACCTCTCCAGTAAGTGTCCTTGGGCAAGACCCCTAACGGTACATACTCGCCACCCAGGACATACTGAAAACCAGAGAAATCTTAATGTATCCTTCCTGGGAAAATACTTTCTAAAAAAAAACAAAAAGATGAGTCCATAATGTAAACAGAGCCGAGATTGTCTGTTTTTAGACTGATATTAAGGTTTTAGGGGGTAACCCTTACTTAAACAGCAAAGTAAGCCTAATTAAAGGCTTAATCGAATCAGATACTTCATTAAAATAAAACGTACCTTTTTAAAATTACATTTAAGACAATAGTCAGCTGATACATTCATTCAGCCAGTGATTATCCCAATTTGAATTCAACAATATATGAGCGATTATTAGCTGGATCTACCTTGAGTAATAGTACAATTCCACCCAATTAGATTAATATTCGCCCGTGGATTACAGTAAACCACACATTACAGTATTCGTTTATGTTAAAAAATCTTCGGGTTTAATGTCACTTTAAGCTCAGTGCTATTTGTAAATTCTGAGCTGCGACTCAATCCCTTTTTTAAAGTTAATGACCCCAATTCCACTGGGATACACACACGGTTTTGGGTCCGGTGAAACCAATTTGATTTTTCACAGTATTCACTTATTTACAACGACCCAATCCCACAGGGTACATATACACTGTCCGATCTGGTTCAAGATGTCAAAAGGCAAAAGTTTTAGTTTCTTGTACGTCCACTATATACATATGCACAATTTATCGGCAATAGCAAGCTCACTGTTACGCTTCATCAATATATTCATCTAGTCATTTTCCAGAGCCAGCGAGCTTGATACCTTGCCTCAACAGACCAAGTATTTCATCAATCCCACTGGGACATAAACATTTGAATTTCAAACAATCGGAGTCGGGTCAAAACAATTCTCCACGATATTCACTATTCTCAAAGGCGACATTTCCCAAGGGATACATTAGAGATCACTATCAGTGAAGCAAGCCATCATTAGGCTGAAGAAACAAAACAAACCCATCAGAAAGATAGCAAGAACATTAGGCGTGGCCAAAACAACTGTTTGGAACATTCTCAAAAAGAAGGAACGCACCGGTGAGCTCAGCAATACCAAAAGACCCAGGAGACCACGGAAAACAACTGTGGTGGATGACCAAAGAATTCTTTCCCTGGTGAAGAAAACACCCTTCACAACAGTTGGCCAGATCAAGAACACTCTCCAGGAGGTAGGTGTATGTGTGTCAAAGTCAACAATCAAGAGAAGACTTCACCAGAGTGAATACAGAGGGTTCACCACAAGATGTAAACCATTGGTGAGCCTCAAAAACAGGAAGGCCAGATTAGTTTGCCAAACAACACCTAACAAAGCCTTCACAGTTCTGGAACAAGATCCTATGGACAGATGAGACCAAGATCAACTTGTACCAGAGTGATGGGAAGAGAAGAGTATGGAGAAGGAAAGGAACTGCTCATGATCCTAAGCATACCACCTCATCAGTGAAGCATGGTGGTGGTAGTGTCATGGCGTGGGCATGTATGGCTGCCAATGGAACTGGTTCTCTTGTATTTATTGATGATGTGACTGCTGACAAAAGCCGCAGGATGAATTCTGAAGTGTTTCGGGCAATATTATCTGCTCACATTCAGCCAAATGTTGCAGAACTCATTGGACGGCGCTTCACAGTGCAGATGGACAATGACCCAAAGCATACTGCAAAAGCAAGCAAAGAGTTTTTGAAGGGACAGAAGTGGAATGTTATGCAATGGTCAAGTCAATCACCTGACCTGAATCCCATTGAGCATGCAGTTCACTTGCTGAAGACAAAACTGAAGGGAAAATGCCCCAAGAACAAGCAGGAACTGAAGACAGTTGCAGTAGAGGCCTGGCAGAGCATCACCAGGGATGAAACCCAGCGTCTGGTGATGTCTATGCGTTCCAGACTTCAGGCTGTGATTGACTGCAAAGGATTTGCAACCAAGTATTAAGAAGGGAAAGTTTGATTTATGATTATTATTCTGTCCCATTACCTTTGGTCCCTTAACAAGTGGGAGGCACATCTGCAAACTGCTGTAAGTCCTACACCGTTCACCTGAGTTGGATGTACATACCCTCAAATTAAAGCTGACAGTCTGCAGTTAAAGCACATTGTGTTTGTTTCATTCCAACTCCATTGTGGTGTATAGAGCCAAAGATGTTACAATTGTGTCCATGTCCCAATATTTCTGCACCGGACTGTATATATACCCTGTGGGATTGGGTCGTTGTAAATAAGTGAATAGTGTGAAAAATCTAATTGGTTTCACCTGGATTGACTGACCCAAAACCGTGTGTGTATCCCAGTGGAATTGGGGTTATTGACTTTAAAAAAGGGATTGACTCGCAGCTCAGAATTTACAAATAGCACTGAGCTTAATGTTGCCGGCAGTTCATCCGATATACATATAGTGCATGTGGGATTGAGGAATAATTGTTCCGGTTGATCACATAAAATTTGTTTATTTAAAAACGGGCGAATATTAATCTAATTGGGTGGAATTGTACTATTACTCAAGGTAGATCCAGCTAATAATCGCTCATATTGTTGAATTCAAATTGGGATAATCACTGGCTGAATGAATGTATCAGCTGACTATTAATTGTCTTAAAATAAAACGTACCTTTTAAAATTACATTTAAGTATCTGATTTGATTAAGCCTTTACTTAGGCTTACTTTGTTACTTTGCTTTTACATCAGAGACAATTATACTGAAATTTAGGTTATTCACATACCTTCGAGTGCCGCAGACCTCCGGTCTCCAGAGGGCGGCACCTTGCTCCCCAACCGCTCCTGAAAGCATCCGAGTCTATCGTGAGCGACAGAAAACGTTACTTATCTGCACCGCACCAGCAGCAAGAAAGAGGAGGGGCTTCCAGAGACGATGACCATTACAGACCCGTGGACTGTGGGATATCCCTGCTGGGATTGGTTCTTCAGTTTTAAACGTTTTCTTCAAATAATTTTCTGTGCCGCGATTTAAATTAAAGCAAATACTCGCCTCCGAATGTTTATTAAAATTATAACTTCCCGTCATATTAGAGGAAAATTAAACCGTTTCACTGTGTCTGTGATTTCGGGGCAATTCGTCCGTTCACTAAATACAGGCGAATTGACAGGAAATACGATGAATTTCACCAAGATTCGGCGGCACCAAAATTGCCCCACTGAGATGTAATGATCTGTCTATTCACAGAACAACAAATTGCGCCGAAATGTTGTTGAGATTTCGACAGGTTTAAACAGACGAATCTGATCGGTTTGAATGGAATATATTTTTTTATCAATACCATTTTATTATTTTTATTTTGAACCCTTTCTTATATATTTCTATCTGTTTATCCTATTAGGAGAATAACAGAATTATTTTTTTTTCATTCGGGGGAATTTGTGGAGGAAATTCTGGTGTAATTTGGTGTTTTTCGCCGACGTCCAGTAACTGCTCCAGTGACTCTTTTTGGCCAAATACAGTGACCATTCAATAAATGGTGAAGTCACTGTTTTCGGCGACATGGAAACTCCAAAGCACCATGGGACATTAGACCCCACCGTCAGACATGGGACAAGAGGTGGTTGAGGTTTCTGAGCTCCGGCAGAGTCCATACGGTGCATCTGTGGGCTCCTGTGCCGGTTTAGAGAGGGGGTGCATTGAGATACTCGGGTGGTTGTTGGGATTTAGGGCCAGATTTAAGACCTTCTAACCTTCCTCTCGTTCCTCCAGATCTCCTAGTAAGCCCTTATCACGGAAGCCGGGCAGTGAGATGGACTGGGAAGTGGTGAGCAGGAACTCGCTGTCAAACGACCGGCTGGAGACGCAAAGCCTGCCGTCCCGCTCACCCCCTGGAACCCCCAATCAGTAAGTCATGTCTTCTCTGGCTGCGGGCGACGTCCTGCGCAGCATCACCTTCCATAACACAACGTCTCATCTGCTCCTTCCCCTCTCACCTTCTCCCACAGCCGAAATTCAACGTTTCCCCAGGACAGGACGAGGCTGCGTCCCTCCTCGGTTGGACATTTGGTGGATCACGTGATTCACAACTCTCCCGGCGAAGTCTTTGCAAACCACCAGTCTGCGTCATCCACCCAGGCCAACAGCATCATCCTGGACTCCCCACAGTAAGCCCCTGCACCCCAAAATACTGACACGCAGGCACACCCCCGAACCCCAAAATACTGATACACCAGCACACACCCTGCACCCTAAAATACTGATACACCGGCACACACCCTGCACCCTAAAATACTGATACACCGGCACACACCCTGCACTCCAAAATACTGACATGCCGGCACACACCCTGCACCCTAAAATACTGACACGCCGGCACACACCCTGCACCCCAAAATACTGATACACCGGCACACACCCTGCACCCTAAAATACTGACACGCCGGCACACACCCTGCACCCCAAAATTCTGATACACCGGCACACACCCTGCACCCTAAAATACTGACACGCCGGCACACACCCTGCACCCCAAAATACTGACACGCCGGCACACACCCTGCACCCCAAAATATAACCCGGCCCCTCCCTGACACACTCATCACGCACATATATATAACCCGGCCCCTCCCTGACACACTCATCACGCACATATATATAACCCGGCCCCTCCCTGACACACTCATCACGCACATATATATAACCCGGCCCCTCCCTGACACACTCATCACGCACATATATATATAACCCGGCCCCTCCCTGACACACTCATCACGCACATATATATAACCCGGCCCCTCCCTGACACACTCATCACACACACATATATATATAACCCGGCCCCTCCCTGACACACTCATCACACACACATATATATATAACCCGGCCCCTCCCTGACACACTCATCACGCACATATATATATATAACCCGGCCCCTCCCTGACACACTCATCACACACACATATATATATAACCCGGCCCCTCCCTGACACACTCATCACGCACATATATATAACCCGGCCCATCACAGATTTTGGATTGACACATGCATATACTGTTACATGCAAAGGGTTTAGTTTTCTGTTAGTGGATGTCTTGTCCGGCTCGTTTGCGTGTGTGTGTATACGTTGTATCAGAGCTCGTGTTTTTCTCCCCCTTTCAATAAGATCGCAAGACAATATGGTTGAGACTCCGCCCCCTGCGCTCCCCCCAAAACAATCTAAAAGGAACAGTTCAAACCAGATTTATCACTCGCAGCAAGAACTGGAAAACCACGTGAGTGAGACGTTTGATCCTCTGTGGAGCCCGGGCAAATCCACGGTGAGTTCGGTTACATGTTTGTGTCATGGCTCGTCCTGCTTTCTTGGAGGGTACACTTGGGGGGGGGGTGTCATGGTGGGCTTGATGCATCGCTCCACAGGTCATGTGAAGCGCTGTGTGATCGCTGTCTCGGAATCCCATCATGCATTTGTTTTTTGTGTTTTTGTCTTCCAGCCGAACGGCCTCGTGTCGCACGATAATCTGGTGTTAATCCGGATGAGACCTGACGAAAGCGGCCGCTTTGGTTTCAACGTGAAGGTGAGGGGGTCCGGGCATGCTGCGGGCAGTTTCTGCCATCGTGCCCCTTGTGGATATTTTGGTTTCTTTTGGCTGGCACCCAGCGTGATTAATCGACAAGTAGAGCGTTGCCAGAATCTCCTCTCCCGGCTTGGATCCGGCCGACACCGACCAATGAGAACTTTAGATTTATTATCGTTTTGCATTTTGTGTGTATGGTTTTATTTATTTTTTTGCATGAAAATCACAAATGAAGCATTGTTATTCTTTTTCCCCTGTAGGGGGGGTTTGATCAGAAGATGCCGGTCATCGTGTCCCGCGTCGCTCCAGGAACATCTGTAAGTTTTGTTAAAATATACATAAACTTCACAACAAACAAACCCACATTATGGTGATTTTTATATCAAGGGGGAAATAACGCGACGTGTTCCATATCCGACGTCAATTCTGTATCTGGAAATAACACGACACAATATCAGCCCCGTGTACAGCGACGCAATGTGCGTCACGGGATTGTGTGTTGGTGTAGAAACGCACCCGCCGTGGGCCACAGGCGCGCACCCGCCGTGGGCCACAGGCGCCATGGGCCACGGACACGCACGCGCACATCATCACACGTGGCAAACCTAATCTTTATTGTTTCTTTGGTGCCATCTCGGTTGTTGTGTTATGGGGGGGGGGGGGATTTTACACATTTGGTGTCAGAATATATTGGATCAGGTAAGGGACGCTCCTCGCATGTGTGTGTTCTGATTCTCACGCTGTGCGTCTTCTGCTCCTCTCACACGTGCGGTTTGTGTGATGCTCCGTGTCCTATGCAGATACATATATATCCTTACCTGAAGCGTGTACCCAGCGTGCGCCCCTCTGCCCGTTAAAACGCCTGCCAGCGCACACGCGGTCTGATCACGGGATCCAGTAATGATGTCCCTTTCCTCTCAGGCTGACCTGTGCGTCCCGCGCCTCAATGAGGGGGATCAGGTGGTGCTGATCAACGGACGGGACATATCGGAGCACACGCATGATCAAGTCGTCATGTTCATAAAGGCCAGCTGTGAGCAGCACTCGGGGGAGCTCGTCCTGCTGGTCCGACCAAACGGTGAGATGGGGTCACCCGAAACGCGTGCTGTCTGTGAAAAAGCTCAGCAAAGCCTGAGGGGTGCGCAGCGATGCTCCGCAACATATCACCCATTCCCCTGGCTCGGAGATAAAACTGGTGATTAAGGGGTTAAAAGCGGCGAGCAGACCTTGCGTGTTTTGCCGTGGTGTATAGTGGATTAAATAAAAGCCGTCTGTGTCACCATAATGTATAAATGCAGCAACACAGACCCACCACCACCGCCGCGTACCTAACGCATATGGACGGGTCGCAGGGCTGCGTCGTCTTCTCCCCATAGTGTTTCATAGAGAACTTTTCCCGGGTAGGGATTGGCTCCTTTACACCCCCTCTTTACTCCATTGGCTCCTGTGCACCCCCTCTTTACTCCATTGGCTCCTGTGCACCCCCTCTTTACTCCATTGGCTCCTGTGCACCCCCTCTTTACTCCATTGGCTCCTGTGCACCCCCTCTTTACTCCATTGGCTCCTGTGCACCCCCTCTTTAATCCATTGGCTCCTGTGCACCCCCACTTTACTCCATTGGTTCCTGTGCACCCCCACTTTACTCCATTGGCTCCTGTGCACCCCCTCTTTACTCCATTGGCTCCTGTGCACCCCCACTTTACTCCATTGGCTCCTGGGCACCCCCACTTTACTCCATTGGCTCCTGTGCACCCCCACTTTACTCCATTGGCTCCTGTGCACCCCCACTTTACTCCATTGGCTCCTGTGCACCCCCACTTTACTCCATTGGCTCCTGTGCACCCCCACTTTACTCCATTGGCTCCTGTGCACCCCCACTTTACTCCCTTGGCTCCTGTGCGCCCCCACTTTACTCCCTTGGCTCCTGTGCGCCCCCTCTTTACTCCATTGGCTCCTGTGCGCCCCCTCTTTACTCCATTGGCTCCTGTGCACCCCCACTTTACTCCAGTTGCTCCTGTGCACCCCCTCTTTAATCCATTGACTCCTGTACACCCCCTCTTTGCTCTATTGGCTCCTTCCTGTGCACCCCCTCTTTACTCCATTGGCTCCTGTACACCCCCTCTTTGCTCTATTGGCTCCTTCCTGTACACCCCCTCTTTGCTATTTTGGCTCCTGTACACCCCTCCTTTTTTTTTTTTTTTTTTTTTTTTGCTCTGTGCGTTGAGGTGTGTATAGTGTGTCATGATGTCAGAGGGTGGCATGTGTTCCTGTGTGATGCGCGGGTGGCGGCTGGTCCCCTGTGATGTCCTCCGGCCTTGGTGTTATACACAGCACACAGTGTATAACGATACAGCGTACCACTTCTATTGTGTCTCTGATCTCCAGCTGTGTACGACATCGTGGAGGAGAGGATGGAGAACGAGCCGGACTTTCAGTACATCCCCGAAAAGACGCCCCTGGACGGCGGCCATTCAGACGAGGACACTCTGAGGGAATCCATGATCCAGCTGGCGGAGGGTCTGCTCGACGGGACCGTCCTCACGCAGTTTGATGTAAGTTACAAGAACAAGCAGACGTTGCCTTATGGCCGGACACGCATCACACACAAAGACACGCAACCTGGCGGAGCAGCGCGGCCTCACCGCCCGCAACCTGGCGGAGCAGCGCGGCCTCACCGCCCGCAACCTGGCGGAGCAGCGCGGCCTCACCGCCCGCAACCTGGCGGAGCAGCGTGGCCTCACCGCCCGCAACCTGGCGGAGCAGCGCGGCCTCACCACCCGCAACCTGGTGGAGCAGCGCGGCCTCACCGCCCGCAACCTGGCGGAGCAGCGCGGCCTCACCGCCCGCAACCTGGTGGAGCAGCGCGGCCTCACCGCCCGCAACCTGGTGGAGCAGCGCGGCCTCACCGCCCGCAACCTGGCGGAGCAGCGCGGCCTCACCGCCCGCAACCTGGCGGAGCAGCGCGGCCTCACCGCCCGCAACCTGGCGGAGCAGCGCGGCCTCACCGCCCGCAACCTGGCGGAGCAGCGCGGCCTCACCGCCCGCAACCTGGCGGAGCAGCAAAGCGGACCAAAACGACAATAAATTCCCCCAAAAACTTTATATTTGTTGTGTCGGATCTCAGTGCGGACGCGGCGCTCGGGAGGAACCCACTCTTTCACACGGGAGATCAATCATTCAGCTTTCCCAAATAGTCCTCAATAGGGATATTCACTAAACTGTGAGATGAGTTGTGGCAGCTTTGTGTATTGCATACTGTGCTGAATTTTGTTTCCCCCTTTTATTGACTTTATTTATTTTTTTTCTCATGCAGCAACTGTACAGGAAGAAGCCCGGGATGACCATGTCTTGTGCCAAATTACCTCAAAATATCCCCAAAAACCGATACAGAGACATTTCGCCCTGTGAGTGTGACAGCGCTGCTTGTTTGTCCTTTGTGTCGGGGGAGGCGCTTTGTTTTCACGCGGCCGCTGTCCGTTGTTTGTGTTGGGGGAGGCGCTTTGTTTTCACGCGGCCGCTGTCCGTTGTTTGTGTCGGGGGAGGCGCTTTGTTTTCACGCGGCCGCTGTCCGTTGTTTGTGTTGGGGGAGGCGCTTTGTTTTCACGCGGCCGCTGTCCGTTGTTTGTGTTGGGGGAGGGGCTTTGTTTTCACGCGGCCGCTGTCCGTTGTTTGTGTCGGGGGAGGCGCTTTGTTTTCACGCGGCCGAAGTCCGTTGTTTGTGTCGGGGAGGCGCTTTGTTTTCACGCGGCCGCTGTCCGTTGTTTGTGTCGGGGAGGCGCTTTGTTTTCACGCGGCCGCTGTCCGTTGTTTGTGTTGGGGGAGGCGCTTTGTTTTCACGCGGCCGCTGTCCGTTGTTTGTGTCGGAGGAGGGGCTTTGTTTTCACGCGGCCGCTGTCCGTTGTTTGTGTCGGGGGAGGCGCTTTGTTTTCACGCGGCCGCTGTCCGTTGTTTGTGTCGGGGGAGGCGCTTTGTTTTCACGCGGCCGCTGTCCGTTGTTTGTGTCGGGGAGGCGCTTTGTTTTCACGCGGCCGCTGTCCGTTGTTTGTGTCGGGGAGGCGCTTTGTTTTCACGCGGCCGCTGTCCGTTGTTTGTGTCGGGGGAGGGGCTTTGTTTTCACGCGGCCGCTGTCCGTTGTTTGTGTTGGGGGAGGCGCTTTGTTTTCACGCGGCCGCTGTCCGTTGTTTGTGTCGGAGGAGGGGCTTTGTTTTCACGCGGCCGCTGTCCGTTGTTTGTGTCGGGGGAGGGGCTTTGTTTTCACGCGGCCGCTGTCCGTTGTTTGTGTTGGGGGAGGCGCTTTGTTTTCACGCGGCGCTGTCCGTTGTTTGTGTTGGGGGAGGCGCTTTGTTTTCACGCGGCCGCTGTCCGTTGTTTGTGTTGGGGGAGGCGCTTTGTTTTCACGCGGCCGCTGTCCGTTGTTTGTGTTGGGGGAGGCGCTTTGTTTTCACGCGGCCGCTGTCCGTTGTTTGTGTCGGGGAGGCGCTTTGTTTTCACGCGGCCGCTGTCCGTTGTTTGTGTCGGGGGAGGCGCTTTGTTTTCACGCGGCCGCTGTCCGTTGTTTGTGTCGGGGGAGGGGCTTTGTTTTCACGCGGCCGCTGTCCGTTGTTTGTGTCGGGGGAGGCGCTTTGTTTTCACGCGGCCGCTGTCCGTTGTTTGTGTTGGGGGAGGCGCTTTGTTTTCACGCGGCCGCTGTCCGTTGTTTGTGTCGGAGGAGGGGCTTTGTTTTCACGCGGCCGCTGTCCGTTGTTTGTGTCGGGGGAGGGGCTTTGTTTTCACGCGGCCGCTGTCCGTTGTTTGTGTTGGGGGAGGCGCTTTGTTTTCACGCGGCCGCTGTCCGTTGTTTGTGTCGGGGGAGGCGCTTTGTTTTCACGCGGCCGCTGTCCGTTGTTTGTGTTGGGGGAGGCGCTTTGTTTTCACGCGGCCGCTGTCCGTTGTTTGTGTTGGGGGAGGCGCTTTGTTTTCACGCGGCCGCTGTCCGTTGTTTGTGTCGGGGAGGCGCTTTGTTTTCACGCGGCCGCTGTCCGTTGTTTGTGTCGGGGGAGGCGCTTTGTTTTCACGCGGCCGCTGTCCGTTGTTTGTGTCGGGGGAGGGGCTTTGTTTTCACGCGGCCGCTGTCCGTTGTTTGTGTTGGGGGAGGCGCTTTGTTTTCACGCGGCCGCTGTCCGTTGTTTGTGTCGGAGGAGGGGCTTTGTTTTCACGCGGCCTCTGTCCGTTGTTTGTGTCGGGGGAGGGGCTTTGTTTTCACGCGGCCGCTGTCCGTTGTTTGTGTTGGGGGAGGCGCTTTGTTTTCACGCGGCCGCTGTCCGTTGTTTGTGTTGGGGGAGGCGCTTTGTTTTCACGCGGCCGCTGTCCGTTGTTTGTGTTGGGGGAGGGGCTTTGTTTTCACGCGGCCGCTGTCCGTTGTTTGTGTTGGGGGAGGGGCTTTGTTTTCACGCGGCCGCTGTCCGTTGTTTGTGTCGGGGGAGGCGCTTTGTTTTCACGCGGCCGAAGTCCGTTGTTTGTGTCGGGGGAGGAGCTTTGTTTTCACGCGGCCGCTGTCCGTTGTTTGTGTCGGGGAGGCGCTTTGTTTTCACGCGGCCGCTGTCCGTTGTTTGTGTCGGGGGAGGGGCTTTGTTTTCACGCGGCCGCTGTTTGTTTTCCAGATGACGCCACTCGTGTCATTCTAAAAGGAGGCGAAGACTACATCAATGCGAACTATATCAACGTGAGTGGAGGGAGCGCAGCGCCGGCGCACGACTGGGTGAATGGGGGGGCTGCATAGATCAGTCTCACAGCGGGCGCTTTATACAGAACCTATAGATCTGGATCACAGGGGGCGCTTTATACAGAACCTATAGATCTGGATCACAGGGGGCGCTTTATACAGAACCTATAGATCTGGATCACAGGGGGCGCTTTATACAGAGGCTATAGATCTGGATCACAGGGGGCGCTTTATACAGAACCTATACATCCGGATCACGGGGTGCTTTATACAGAGCATTGCATGCTGGATATAAAGGCATATTCTGATTTCTGGTGAGTAGCTGTTGCGTCCTGATTGGGTGGGACACACTTTGGTTTCGATTCTTTGACGCAGTGTTATTATAATCTCCACAAAGGTGTAAAATACTCAATGAAACTCGTGGATCCACAAGCGTTCAAGCAGCCGAGTTGTCGGTGACCGCATGAGGCGATGCGTCGGTAGGAGGCGCTGTCTGTCCTGCTCTGTCGCTGCGGAGCTCAAGCTCTCAGATGAGGTTTAACGTGCATTAAAATTTAGTTCTGAAACCTTTGGCTGTGCTGCTGTAGGTGGAGCTGCGTGCCGCGCAGTCCGAGCACACCGTCACCTCGTGCGGGATGTTCCTGCTAACGTGTTTATTTTGGGTCTGCAGATGGAAATCCCTTCTTCCAGCATAATTAATCGGTATATCGCGTGCCAGGGTCCCCTGCCGCACACCTGTCCCGATTTCTGGCAAATGACTTGGGAGCAGGGCTCGTCCATGGTGGTGATGCTGACCACGCAGGTGGAGCGCGGGAGAGTAAGTGTGAACTGCAAATCAATGCAAACGCCCAATAATAACGAACAGCAGCGTGCCATCAATTTATTTAACACTGCACAACATCCCTCCCCTTACACAGAGCGCGAGGTCTGTGCACAACATCCCTCCCCTTACACAGAGCGTGAGGTCTATGCACAACATCCCTCCCCTTACACAGAGCGCGAGGTCTGTGCACAACATCCCTCCCCTTACACAGAGCGCGAGGTCTGTGCACAACATCCCTCCCCTCCCCTTACACAGAGCGCGAGGTCTGTGCAAAACATCCCTCCCCTTACACAGAGCACGAGGTCTGGGCACAACATCCCTCCCCTCCCCTTACACAGAGCGCGAGGTCTGTGCAAAACATCCCTCCCCTTACACAGAGCACGAGGTCTGTGCAAAACATCCCTCCCCTTACACAGAGCACGAGGTCTGTGCAAAACATCCCTTCCCTTACACAGAGCGCGAGGTCTATGCACAACATCCCTCCCCTTACACAGAGCGCGAGGTCTGTGCACAACATCCCTCCCCTTACACAGAGCGCGAGGTCCGTGCACAACATCCCTCCCCTTACACAGAGCTCGAGGTCCGTGCAGAACATCCCTCCCCTTACACAGAGCGCGAGGTCCGTGCACAACATCCCTCCCCTTACGCAGAGCTCGAGGTCCGTGCAGGACATTCATCTTGTTACATCCAGCTCTAGGTCAGGGTAGGACTGTCCTTGCAGCGACTGTTTTTGTCCCTTGATAATAGATTCATCTCATTCTTCTGTCCATGAAGGTAAAGTGCCACCAGTATTGGCCGGAGCTCATGGTGGTCTCGGAGTTTGGGAATTTCCAGATCACCTGCCATTCAGAGGACGGGAATCCTGCCTATGTTTTTCGGGAGATGACACTGACTAACCGGGAGGTACGCGTGCAGCGTCGCTGTGAGTCTGGGTGTACATGCTGCTTCTCAGTGATCCCTGCAAGCTATCAATGCGCGTCACTGTGTCTGTGTGTACATGCTGCTTCTCATTGATCCCTGTAAGCTATCAATGCGCGTCACTATGTGTCTGGGTGTACATGCTGCTTCTCAGTGATCCCTGCAAGCTATCAATGCTTATCGCTGTGTGTCTGTGTGTACATGCTGCTTCTCATTGATCCCTGCAAGCTATCGATGCGCATCGCGGTGTGTCTGGGTGTACATGCTACTTCTCGGTGATCCCTGTAAGCTATCAATGCGCATCGCTGTGTCTGGGTGTACATGCTGCTTCTCGGTGATCCCTGTAAGCTATCAATGCGCGTCGCTGTGTTTCTGGGTGTACATGCTGCGTCTCAGTGATCCCTGTAAGCTATCGATGCGCGTCGCTGTGTGTCTGGGTGTACATGCTGCTTCTCGGTGATCCCTGTAAGCTATCAATGCGCGTCGCTGTGTGTCTGGGTGTACATGCTGCGTCTCAGTGATCCCTGTAAGCTATCAATGCGCATCGCTGTGTGTCTGTGTGTACATGCTGCGTCTCAGTGATGCCTGCAAGCTATCGATGCGCGTCGCTGTGTGTCTGGGTGTACATGCTGCTTCTCGGTGATCCCTGTAAGCTATCAATGCGCGTCGCTGTGTGTCTGGGTGTACATGCTGCGTCTCAGTGATCCCTGTAAGCTATCAATGCGCATCGCTGTGTCTGGGTGTACATGCTGCTTCTCGGTGATCCCTGTAAGCTATCAATGCGCGTCGCTGTGTGTCTGGGTGTACATGCTGCGTCTCAGTGATCCCTGTAAGCTATCAATGCGCGTCGCTGTGTGTCTGTGTGTACATGCTGCGTCTCAGTGATGCCTGCAAGCTATCGATGCGCGTCGCTGTGTGTCTGTGTGTACATGCTGCGTCTCAGTGATCCCTGCAAGCTATCAATGTGCGTTGCTGTGTAAATCTGCCGCTGGTCGTGTTCTCGGGTCCTGACGCCACTCTTCGTGTTTAGTAGACTCGCCCCGCAGGTCACGGTGTTCTTACAACTTTCTGAATTTACGAATCCTCTGTATTTCTCATCCTAGAACAATGAGACGCGGCCGCTCACTCAGATACAGTACACCGCGTGGCCGGACCACGGCGTCCCGGATGATTCCAGCGACTTTCTGGACTTCGTGTGCCTTGTACGGCAGAAGAGATCTAATCACGGCGAGCCGGTCATCGTTCACTGCAGGTACAGCCTATCCCTGTGCAGACTCTCACAATGCCGGGGCAGCTCTGGAGCAGGAGTCTAGTTACGTCGTTAAAGTGTAAGCTCACCTGCCAACATCACAGCAAAGTCAGGCCAGTCCTGCGCAATCCCTGGCCGTGGCGTAACTTGGCCGTGGCGTAACTTTCCCAGCGCTCCGCGAGCCTCCTGTCAATCATTACCGCAATGTCTGGGGCATATTTTGGGGCTGATTCAGCACATTTGAAAACGAGAGAAATCTCAATGTATCCTTCCTGGTAAAATCCTTTATAAATAAATAAATTTCTTGCACAGGCAATAATCACCATTTCCCAACAGCAACAAGCACTGGCGAAACAAAAATCCATACAGCAGCAGGAGAAGCTTCACTGTGAGTCTTCCCCTGCCCCTGTGTGGCTTTTTCCTCGGACGCACCGGCGCGCGTTGCTGTCACCTATTTTATTTGCAATTTTGGCAAATACCGGCGTTTGCTGAATGACCCTCTTTTTTAAGATCAGTGACCGTCTGCCCTCTAGTGGCCGGGTTTGGGAAGCGCACGGATTCAGTGGGCTCCATCCATGAAGTGCTGAGAGTATACGCCAACATGTGCACCTCGAGTTGTACTTGGCAGAACCGACGTGGCTTAACACACTGAGAAACGTTGTCTGAATCGCGGAGCAGGGATTATAGCCGCGCTTGTTGGCGTCTGCCAGCGTTCGGAATGTCATGACGCCTTTCGCCGTGTTCCTCTGTATTTTGCTGTGGAGCGGGGGAGGGGCGAGCCGCTCTGATGCTGCCCCGGCCTTTGGGTTTGAGATACTGCTGTGTTTTTTCATTTTGAAGTTTTTCGCTTCCATTTAACCCTATACCAGCCTCTGCCCGGCCATGCGGCTCCTGGCGAGATTCCGGTAAGTACCGCCAGCCTGATTGGGTAACATCACTTTGTTTTCCAGTGCCGGGATTGGACGAACGGGAGTCCTGATCACCATGGAGACGGCGATGTGCCTGATGGAGTGTAACCAGGCCGTGTATCCCCTGGATATCGTCCGGACAATGCGAGACCAGCGGGCGATGATGATCCAGACCCCGGTAATAATCCGGCAGACAGGGCGATCACAAAGCGCCGGGTGTAAAGCGAAATGTGGCTCTGCCGTTCAGATAGGGGGCGCCCTGCATCACACCTCCTGTATGTTAATAGATTCCGCCTCTTTAATAATCACAAGGGATTTTAACCCTTTGCTGCCAACAGGCGTGCTATGCCGTCTAGCGGCCTTATGGTATGCCCACACGGCTTGCTGGCCCTCGATCCCTTCCCAGAGCTCAGTCACTGGCTGGTGGTCTACCCGGCAGCCCCCCCGCAGCCAATGTATGTAGAAAATACATTTAACCCTTTCAATGCTGATCACAGCGTTCACCCATATCCGATTGATCGCAGGGTTATCTGTACCTTTTTTAGAGCTGCAGCAGTTTAAGTTTTTTAACCCCTTCGCTGCTGCCTCTTCACTGTATTGTATCAGCCAAAAGGGGGAAAGCCCTATATTTGACCCTGTAACTCTTCCAAAAACCCATAAGACCTGTGCAAGTGGGAAGGGGGGGCACCTTTGTACTCTTGAGACCTCTCTGAACATAGTGTGTGCGTTTTATTGCCATAAAAGCTCACAGAATTATGACGATCACCATTAAGATGCAACGCGGGACTCTGAAAATATCAACCTCCTATTTCCCTACTAAATTGTCCTGAACAAAACGATCTATAACACGTGTGGGTGCGCGTAATGTGAATAGACAGAAATTATGGCATAAATGGCAGAGAGCAAATTCTAAGATCACCTCTGCCCTATATATATATATATATTATTATTATTATTATTATTATTTTTTAACCCCTTATCAGATTTAATTGCTCAGATTATACGTTCACAATACTCTCAGCGGGAAATATTTACACACCTCGATCCTCACCCCGGGCACACAATGGAATTTATTCCACAAAATTAACCTCTTCAATACCAAGTGATTCTCCAAAAACCAAATGTCAGGAACCAGTGTGTTTTTGGGGAATATCCATGGTTAATTATTTATACAGTAAGAAATATTTGTGAATATTCCCGATACATTTATTACTGTAATAACCTATTGGCAGGGAGATGTCGCCACCTGCTGGCCATGAGGAGTTACTGCAGGTAGAGCTGCAGCGCGTGGCTCCGTGCATCGGCTGGAGAAAGCCCCCGACATGTCAAGACGTTCCCCTGCGATTTTTAAACCGTTTCAGCACCTCGGCCATTATGCCCACAAGGCTGACATTTTTGGGGGGTACCTTGTGGGGCCCAAAAGCGAAGGACATTCCTTTTCGACAAAGGAATAAACCTTAACGTGATTTCTGGCTGCTGCGTCTGTTACTGCTGATTGTGTTATACAGGGGTTAATAAAGATGTTCTTCAATCCGTATTAGTGATGCACTGAAAACGCATGCTGAGCTCGGCCGAAAATCAGTCATCCGAGGCTGGGCCTGGGAGGCTCCACCAGGCTTCTAGGCCCAGGTTCAGAGGACTGAGTTTCAGCAATTTTTTTTTTATTTCCAGCTGTTTTTTCCTTTTGGCTGAAAGCACCATTTTCAGCCGATTAATTATGGTGGCTGATAATTCAGTGCATTCCTAATCCATGTCGCAGGAGCGCGTTCTATGGTTTAGAGACTCGCTGCAGGGGGTTTTCTTGCTGTGCAGCTCTGTTATACACCGTCTCAGCTTGCCATGTCTCTCCCGCAGAGCCAGTACCGTTTCGTATGTGAAGCGATCCTGAAGGTGTACGAGAAAGGAATCGTCAAACCTCTGAAAAGCATCACTTCCTAACCCGAGGCGTCACGGAGAAACCAGGACTGGAGTGAGGAGATATCGTCCGGCCGCAGGGACCGGAAGCGGACGCCGTTGGGGTGGCGCCAAACCCTGCCCGGTGATCTCAGGTCTCTGGAGATCCAGGCAAGGCGCTCACGATGGACTTCAGCACTGCTGCACTTTACGTTGAAACAAACGATAGATTTCTGAAAACTCTACATTTCTCGCTCGTCAGAAGACTCGTTTCTTTAAAAAGGAGCACCCGCCGCAGGCCCCGCCCCCTGCCGCAGGCCCCGCCCCCTGCTTCGCTCTGAACATGTAGAATGATGACATTTATTTATGTAATTTGCTTTTTGTGCCACGTTGCCCCCGTCCCTCCGCTCCCGTACGGAAACCCTGTGTGTCACGGCGGCTGGGTGTACGTTTCAGATCTAGATAAACATGGCTGTTCCTGGCAGTGCTCTGGTAGGTAACGCTTTCCACGTGCCACCGCCCCTTGCCCGCCACAGCCTGTGCCCGCAGCACCACTGTACAGCATTGGTAGGTGCTCTGCTGGCAGCCAGCCCGAGCATCATGGGTCAGTCCGATACCAAATCCCCCCCCCCCCCCCCCCCCCCCCCACGTCTGTGCCCGTGTTTCAGGTGTGAAATATCCAACGCGTCTTCTCCCGGCTCCGGTTTGTATCGCTGCGTGGTGTCCTGTGCCGGCGGCAGGGCGCTCTCTCACCCGTCACAGCTTGCGTTTTAAAGGGAAATTTTCATCTTAGAGAGGGGGGGGTATGTTTTGCTTAAACCTGTGACTCCGCCTTGATTTCAGCGCGTGGCGCAGCGAGACGCAGACACAGCGAGACGCCAGATATTTATTTATTTATTTTTTATATATTTTTCTTTCTATTGTTGTTGATCAGCCGCAGAGTTCAGCGAGCGCACGTCACGGCAGCTGTGATGTCACGTCAGAAGCGCAGTGAGGTCACGCGCACCCGGAGCGAGGGGTGATCTCTTACAAGCTCCGCCCATTGCTTTGAGGGAGGAGGGGAGGCCGGGGGATTTGACTTGATACGACTAAAAAACTTTTATTTTAACTTTTTAACGAAAACGTCCCTTTAAAACTCGGAAGCGGATCTGTGGCCTGCGGGAAGCGGACCCGTGGCCTGCGGGAAGCGGACCCGTGGCCTGCGGGAAGCGGACCTGTGGCGATGCGTTGAAATGCTCTTGCTTCGGGCCCTTTTCCCGACCACCCCCCCCCCCCCGTTATAGGGGGGATCTTTATCCGTGCCGTGCCCTGGATTACTCCCAGCCCTGTTTGATCTGTTCTTCCACCGCCGTGCGACAATTGTATCCCTCCTCCGCCAGTCCTCTGTTCCAGGTTGTGTTGGCATCGTGACCCCCCTCCTTTCCCTGCTGCCCTTTCACCGTCCCGTCTGCTCCCGGGGAGGACAGACCCCGCTCTGTGACTTGACCTTACTGTAACGTGCGCCGTCCTCGCGTCCCCATCGGATAAGCTCGTCGTCTTAATCCTGTGCCAGTTATGAGTTTAGTAACCACTTTGTGAGAAAATCCCCCCCTGCCCCCCCCCCTGCCGGGCATCGACCTGCCAGTCATTGTGCCACTGTGTTCCACGTGCATGAGCCCGACGCCATGACCGGACATCTCCATCTCTTCTGCACAAAGCGATATAGAGCTGCGCCAGACGCCACAGCGCAGTTTCTTCCCGGCGTTCCTATTGGACACATTTCATCTGCTCTTCTTACTGTTTTTTTTAAATAATTTTAATAATAAAATTTTCGCTCTTCCCCGAAAAGGAAAACTCCAGAACAAGGACATATCCGTAAGCCCGTCTCTAAAGTCTGTCTCAAGCGCAGAGGGAGGAGCCCCTGACATCTCCTACGTCCCTCATTGGCTGGGGAGCTCCGCTCGTCCATCGCCAAACTCCGGATCCAACCAATCCGAATCCACCTGAGAGCGCTTTCCAAGATGCCGGCACGCCGTTTCTGGATCCGTGACTGCTGCCCAATGAAGGGTTAAAGATGGAGGCTCCTCCCACAGCGCAGGGGGTCAGCCTGGAGGCGGGGCTGAAAAGAGACATTTACTATTATATGGAGGAAAAAAAAGACAAAACAAACGAGTTTTCCTTTAACCCCCTGCATGCCGGAAGTGATGGGAGGGGTTTGGCAAGTCCTCCCCATGGCGCAGGGGGCGGGTTCAGATCCTGGAGCGACTCATTCACTGCCTTTTTATCTTCCAGTTCGCCGCGGTCCAGTAGCCAGAAAGTCACTGCTTGGAAACGATAAAATGTGAAATTTTAAAGAGAATAAAAAGGATGTGTTTTATATGTACAGCTTCATATAGACCATGACATGTGGATATACTTCTGATTAAAAAATTTATAATTACAGCGTGTAAAGCAGAGACTTCCTTCATGCCGGCTCAGCGTGCGTCTCCCAGCCGCAGGGGCTTATTCACTAAACTGCGCATTTTGGGACATGCAGCGAAAAGGGGACACAAGGTCTGTGCACTGTGAGATCAGCCGTATCCGCTGCCTGTTTATACAGACCTTTTATCCGAAAAAAATCCTTTTATATCGTAAGGAGCAGGACCACAGGGAGGCGATGGAGAGAAGGGAGCAGGATCAAGGGGGGGGAGAGAGGAGGCAATGCGTCGAGGGGAGGCGATGCGGCGAAAGACGACGGATCGGGGGGAGGCGATGGAGAGACGATCGGGGGAGGAGGCGATGGAGAGACGGGATCGTGGGGGAGGAGGCGATGGAGAGACAGGATCGTGGGGGGAGGAGGCGATGGAGAGACGGGATGGGGGGAGGAGGCGATGGAGAGACGGGATCGGGGGAGGAGGCGATGGAGAGACTGGATCGGGGGGGGAGGCGATGGAGAGACGGGATGGGGGGGAGGCGATGGAGAGACGGGATCGGGGGGAGGAGGCGATGGAGAGACGGGATCGTGGGGAGGAGGCGATGGGGAGGAGGTGATGGAGAGACGGGATCGTGGGGGAGGAGGCGATGGGGGAGGAGGCGATGGAGAGACGGGATCGTGGGGGAGGAGGCGATGGAGAGACGGGATCGGGGGGAGGAGGCGATGGAGAGACGGGATCGGGGGAGGAGGCGAGGTGGGGGAGGCGATGGAGAGACGGGATCGGGGGGAGGAGGCGATGGAGAGACTGGATCGGGGGGGAGGAGGCGATGGAGAGACGGGATCGGGGGGGAGGAGGCGATGGAGAGACGGGATGGGGGGGAGGCGATGGAGAGACGGGATCGGGGGGAGGAGGCGATGGAGAGACGGGATCGTGGGGAGGAGGCGATGGGGGAGGAGGTGATGGAGAGACGGGATCGTGGGGGAGGAGGCGAAGAGACGGGATCGTGGGGGAGGAGGCGATGGGGGAGGAGGCGATGGAGAGACTGGATCATGGGGGAGGAGGCGATGGAGAGACGATCGGGGAGGAGGCGATGGAGAGACGGGATCGTGGGGGAGAAGGCGATGGAGAGACGGGATCGTGGGGGAGGAGGCGATGGAGAGACGGGATCGGGGGGAAGAGGCGATGGGACGGGATCGGGGAGAAGGCAATGGAGAGACGGGATCGGGGGAGGAGGCGATGGAGAGACGGGATCGGGGGGAGGAGGCGATGGAGAGACGGGATGGGGGGAGGAGGCGATGGAGGGATGGGGGGAGGAGGCGATGGAGAGACGGGATCGTGGGGGAGGAGGCGATGGAGAGACGGGATCGTGGGGGAGGAGGCGATGGAGAGACGGGATCGTGGGGGAGGAGGCGATGGAGAGACAGGATCGTGGGGGAGGAGGCGATGGGGGGAGGAGGCGATGGAGAGACGGGATCGTGGGGAGGAGGCGATGGAGAGACGGGATCGTGGGGGAGGAGGCGATGGAGAGACGGGATGGGGGAGGAGGCGATGGAGGGATGGGGGGAGGAGGCGATGGAGAGACGGGATGGGGGGAGGAGGCGATGGAGAGACGGGATGGGGGGAGAAGGCGATGGAGAGACGGGATCGTGGGGGAGAGGCGATGGAGAGACGGGATGGGGGGAGGAGGCGATGGAGAGACGGGATCGTGGGGGAGGAGGCGATGGGAGAGACGGGATCGTGGGGGAGGAGGCGATGGAGAGACGGGATCGGGGAGGAGGCGATGGAGAGACGGGATCGTGGGGGAGGAGGCGATGGAGAGACGGGATCGTGGGGGAGGAGGCGATGGAGAGACGGGATCGTGGGGGAGGAGGCGATGGAGAGACGGGATCGTGGGGGAGGAGGCGATGGAGAGACGGGATCGTGGGGGAGGAGGCGATGGAGAGACGGGATCGGGGGAGGAGGCGATGGAGAGACGGGATCGTGGGGGAGGAGGCGATGGAGAGACGGGATCGTGGGGAGGAGGCGATGGTGGAGAGACGGGATCGTGGGGAGGAGGCGATGGAGAGACGGGATCGTGGGGGGAGGAGGCGATGGAGAGACGGGATCGTGGGGGAGGAGGCGATGGAGAGACGGGATCGTGGGGGAGGAGGCGATGGAGAGACGGGATGGGGGGAGGAGGCGATGGAGAGACGGGATGGGGGAGAGGCGATGGAGGGATGGGAGGAGGCGATGGAGGGATGGGGGAGAGGCGATGGGGGGAGGAGGAGGCGATGGAGAGACGATCGGGGAGGAGGCCATGGAGAGACGGGATCGTGGGGGAGGAGGCGATGGAGAGACGGGATGGGGGGAGGAGGCGATGGAGAGACGGGATCGGGGGGAGGAGGCGATGGGGGGAGGAGGCGATGGAGAGACGGGATCGTGGGGAGGAGGCGATGGAGAGATGGGATCGGGGGAGAAGGCGATGGAGAGACGGGATCGTGGGGAGGAGGCGATGGAGAGACGGGATCGTGGGAGAGGCGATGGAGAGACGGGATCGTGGGGAGGAGGCGATGGAGAGACGGGATCGTGGGGGAGGAGGCGATGGAGAGACGGGATCGTGGGGAGGAGGCGATGGAGAGACGGGATCGTGGGGGAGGAGGCGATGGAGAGACGGGATCGTGGGGGAGGAGGCGATGGAGAGACGGGATGGGGATAGATGGAGGATGGGGGGAGGAGCGCGTGGAGGGATGGGGGGAGGAGGCGATGGAGAGACGGGATGGGGGAGGAGGCGATGGAGAGACGGGATCGGGGGGAGGAGGCGATGGAGAGACGATCGGGGAGGAGGGCGAGAGACGGGATCGTGGGGGAGGAGGCGATGGGGGGAGGAGGCGATGGAGAGACTGGATCATGGGGGAGGAGGCGATGGAGAGACGATCGGGAGGAGGCGATGGAGAACGGGATCGTGGGGGAGAAGGCGATGGAGAGACGGGATCGTGGGGGAGGAGGCGATGGAGAGACGGGATCGTGGGGAGAGAGGAGCGAGAGAGACGGGATCGGGGGGAAGAGGCGATGGAGACGGGATCGGGGAGAAGGCAATGGAGAGACGGGATCGGGGGAGGGAGGAGGCGATGGAGAGACGGGATCGGGGGAGGAGGCGATGGAGAGACGGGATCGGGGGGAGGAGGCGATGGAGAGACGGGATCGGGGGAGGAGGCGATGGAGAGACGGGATCGTGGGGGAGGAGGCGATGGGGGGAGGAGGCGATGGAGAGACGGGATCGGGGGGAGGAGGCGATGGAGAGATGGGATCGGGGGGAGGAGGCGATGGAGAGACGGGATGGGGGGAGGAGGCGATGGAGAGACGGGATGGGGGGGAGGCGATGGAGGGATGGGAGGAGGCGATGGAGGGATGGGGGAGGAGGCGATGGAGAGACGATCGGGGAGGAGGCGATGGAGAGACGGGATCGTGGGGAGGAGGCGATGGGGGGAGAGCGATGGAGAGACGGGATCGTGGGGGAGGAGGCGATGGAGAGACGGGATCGTGGGGAGGAGGCGATGGAGAGACGGGATCGTGGGGAGGAGGCGATGGAGAGACGGGATCTTGGGGGAGGAGGCGATGGAGAGACGGGATCGTGGGGGAGGAGGCGATGGAGAGACGGGATCGTGGGGGAGGAGGCGATGGAGAGACGGGATGGGGGAGGAGGCGATGGGGAGGAGGCGATGGAGGGATGGGGGGGAGGCGATGGAAGGATGGGGGGAGGAGGCGATGGAGGGATGGGGGGAGGAGGCGATGGAGAGACGGGATGGGGGGAGGAGGCGATGGAGAGACGGGATGGGGGGAGAAGGCGATGGAGAGACGGGATGGGGGGAGAAGGCGATGGAGAGACGGGATGGGGGGAGAAGGCGATGGAGAGATGGATCGGGGGAGAAGGCGATGGAGAGATGGGATCGGGGGAGAAGGCGATGGAGAGATGGGATCGGGGGAGAAGGCGATGGAGAGACGGGATCGTGGGGGAGGAGGCGATGGAGAGACGGGATCGTGGGGAGGAGGCGATGGAGAGACGGGATCGGGGGGAGGAGGCGATGGAGAGACGGGATCGGGGGAGGAGGCGATGGAGAGACGGGATCGGGGGGAGGAGGCGATGGAGAGACGGGATGGGGGAGGAGGCGATGGAGAGACGGGATGGGGGGAGGAGGCGATGGAGAGACGGGATGGGGGAGGAGGCGATGGAGAGACGGGATCGTGGGGGAGGAGGCGATGGAGAGACGGGATGGGGGAGAGAGGCGATGGAGGGATGGGGGAGGAGGCGATGGAGGGATGGGGGAGGAGGCGATGGAGAGGGATGGGGGAGGAGGCGATGGAGAGACGGGATCGTGGGGGAGGAGGCGATGGAGAGACGGCATCGTGGGGGAGGAGGCGATGGAGAGACGGGATCGTGGGGGAGGAGGCGATGGAGAGACGGGATCGTGGGGAGGAGGCGATGGAGAGACGGGATCGTGGGGGAGGAGGCGATGGAGAGACGGGATCGTGGGGGAGGAGGCGATGGAGAGACGGGATCGTGGGGGAGGAGGCGATGGAGAGACGGTCGTGGGGGGAGGAGGCGATGGAGAGACGGGATCGTGGGGAGGAGGCGATGGAGAGACGGGATCGTGGGGGAGGAGGCGATGGAGAGACGGGATCGTGGGAGGAGGCGATGGAGAGACGGGATCGTGGGGGAGGAGGCGATGGAGAGAGACGGGATCGTGGGGGGAGGAGGCGATGGAGAGACGGGATCGGGGGAGGAGGCGATGGAGAGACGGGATCGGGGAGGAGGCGATGGAGAGACGGGATCGTGGGGGAGGAGGCGATGGAGAGACGGGATCGTGGGGGAGGAGGCGATGGAGAGACGGGATCGTGGGGGAGAGGCGATGGAGAGACGGGATCGTGGGGGAGGAGGCGATGGAGAGAGACGGATCGTGGGGAGGAGGCGATGGAGAGACGGATCGTGGGGGAGGAGGCGATGGAGAGACGGGATCGTGGGGGAGGAGGCGATGGAGAGACGGGATCGTGGGGAGGAGGCGATGGAGAGACGGGATCGTGGGGGAGGAGGCGATGGAGAGACGGGATCGTGGGGGAGGAGGCGATGGAGAGACGGGATCGTGGGAGGAGGCGATGGAGAGACGGGATCGTGGGGGAGGAGGCGATGGAGAGACGGGATCGTGGGGGAGGAGGCGATGGAGAGACGGGATCGTGGGGGAGGAGCGATGGAGAGACGGGATCGTGGGGAGGAGGCGATGGAGAGACGGGATCGTGGGGAGGAGGCGATGGAGAGACGGGATCGGGGGGAGGAGGCGATGGAGAGACGGGATCGTGGGGGAGGAGGCGATGGAGAGACGGGATCGTGGGGGAGGAGGCGATGGAGAGACGGGATCGTGGGGAGGAGGCGATGGAGAGACGGGATCGTGGGAGGAGGAGGCGATGGAGAGACGGATCGTGGGGGAGGAGGCGATGGAGAGACGGGATCGTGGGGAGGAGGCGATGGAGAGACGGGATCGGGGGAGGAGGCGATGGAGAGACGGGATGGGGGAGGAGGCGATGGAGAGACGGGATGGGGGAGGAGGCGATGGAGAGACGGGATCGTGGGGAGGAGGCGATGGAGAGACGGGATGGGGGAGGAGGCGATGGAGGGATGGGGGAGGAGGCGATGGGGGGAGGAGGCGATGGAGGGATGGGGGAGGAGGCGATGGAGAGACGGGATCGTGGGGAGGAGGGATGGGGGGGAGGAGGCGATGGAGAGACGGGATCGGGGGAGGAGGCGATGGAGAGACGGGATCGGGGGAGGAGGCGATGGGGAGGAGGCGATGGAGAGACGGGATCGTGGGGGAGGAGGCGATGGGGGAGGAGGCGATGGAGAGGACGGGATCGGGGGGAGGAGGCGATGGAGAGACGGGATCGGGGGAGGAGGCGATGGAGAGACGGGATCGGGGGAGGAGGCGATGGAGAGACGGGATGGGGGGAGGCGATGGAGAGACGGGATCGGGGGGGGAGGAGGCGATGGAGAGACTGGATCGGGGGGGAGGAGGCGATGGAGAGACGGGATCGGGGGGAGGAGGCGATGGAGAGACGGGATAGGGGGGGGAGGCGATGGAGAGATGGGATCGGGGGGAGGAGGCGATGGAGAGACGGGATCGGGGGGGAGGCGATGGGGAGGAGGTGATGAGAGAGACGGATCGTGGGGAGGAGGCGATGGAGAGACGGGATCGGGGGAGGAGGCGATGGAGAGACGGGATCGGGGAGGAGGCGATGGAGAGACGGGATCGGGGGAGGAGGCGATGGAGAGACGGGATCGGGGGAGGAGGTGATGGAGAGACGGGATCGGGGGGAGGAGGCGATGGAGAGACGGGATCGGGGGAGGAGGCGATGGAGAGACGGGATCGGGGGGAGGAGGCGATGGAGAGACGGGATCGCGGGGGAGGAGGCGATGGAGAGAGACGGGATCGGGGGAGGAGGCGATGGAGAGACGGGGATCGGGGGGAGGAGGCGATGGAGAGAGACGGGATCGGGGGGAGGAGGCGATGGAGAGACGGGATCGGGGGAGGAGGCGATGGAGAGACGGGATCGGGGGGAGGAGGCGATGGGGGGAGGAGGCGCGATGGAGAGACGGGATCGTGGGGAGGAGGCGATGGAGAGATGGGATCGGGGGAGAAGGCGATGGAGAGACGGGATCGTGGGGGAGGAGGCGATGGAGAGACGGGATCGTGGGGGAGGAGGCGATGGAGAGACGGGATGGGGGAGGAGGCGATTGGAGGGATGGGGGGGAGGAGGCGATGGAGAGACGGGATGGGGGAGGAGGCGATGGAGAGACGGGATGGGGAGGAGGCGATGGAGAGACGGGATCGGGGGGAGGAGGCGATGGAGAGACGATCGGAGGAGGAGGCGAAGAGACGGGATCGTGGGGGAGGAGGCGATGGGGGAGGAGGCGATGGAGAGACTGGATCATGGGGGAGGAGGCGATGGAGAGACGATCGGGAGGAGGCGATGGAGAGACGGGATCGTGGGGGAGAAGGCGATGGGAGAGACGGGATCGTGGGGGAGGAGGCGATGGAGAGACGGGATCGGGGGGGAAGAGGCGATGGAGACGGATCATCGGGGAGAAGGCAATGGAGAGACGGGATCGGGGGAGGAGGCGATGGAAGACGGGATCGGGGGGAGGAGGCGATGGAGAGACGGGATGGGGGGAGGCGGCGATGGAGAGACGGGATCGGGGGAGGAGGCGATGGAGAGACGGGATCGTGGGGGAGGAGGCGATGGGGGGAGGAGGCGATGGAGAGACGGGATCGGGGGAGGAGGCGATGGAGAGACGGGATCGGGGGAGGAGGCGATGGAGAGACGGGATGGGGGGAGGAGGCGATGGAGAGACGGGATGGGGGGAGGGAGGCGATGGAGGGATGGGGAGGAGGCGATGGAGGGATGGGGGAGGAGGCGATGGAGGGATGGGGAGGAGGCGATGGAGGGATGGGGAGGAGGCGATGGAGGGATGGGGGGAGAGGCGGGATGGAGGGATGGGGGAGGAGGCGATGGAGAGACGATCGGGGAGGAGGCGATGGAGAGACGGGATCGTGGGGAGGAGGCGATGGGGGGAGGAGGCGATGGAGAGACGGGATCGGTGGTGAGAAGGCGATGGAGAGACGGGATCGTGGGGGAGGAGGCGATGGAGAGACGGGATCGTGGGGGAGGAGGCGATGGAGAACGGGATCGTGGGGGAGGAGGCGATGGAGAGACGGGATCGTGGGGAGGAGGCGATGGAGAGACGGGATCGTGGGGAGGAGGCGATGAGAGAGACGGATCGTGGGGGAGGAGGCGATGGAGAGACGGGATCGTGGGGGAGGAGGCGATGGAGAGACGGGTTCTTGGGGAGGAGGCGATGGAGAGACGGGATCGTGGGGGAGGAGGCGATGGAGAGACGGGATGGGGGGAGGAGGCGATGGGGAGGAGGCGATGGAGGGATGGGGGGAGGCGATGGAGGGATGGGGGGAGGAGGCGATGGAGAGACGGGATGGGGGGAGAAGGCGATGGAGAGATGGGATCGGGGGAGAAGGCGATGGAGAGACGGGATCGTGGGGGAGGAGGCGATGGAGAGACGGGATCGTGGGGGAGGAGGCGATGGAGAGACGTAATCGGGGGAGGAGGCGATGGAGAGACGGGATCGGGGGAGGAAGGCGATGGAGAGACGGGATCGGGGGGGAGGAGGCGATGGAGAGACGGGATCGGGGGGAGGAGGCGATGGAGAGACGGGATCGGGGGAGGAGGCGATGGAGAGACGGGATCGGGGGGAGGAGGCGATGGAGAGACGGGATCGGGGGGAGGAGGCGATGGAGAGACGGGATGGGGGGAGGAGGCGATGGAGAGACGGGATGGGGGAGGAGGCGATGGAGAGACGGGATGGGGGAGGAGGCGATGGAGAGACGGAGTGGGGGAGGAGGCGATGGAGAGACGGGATCGTGGGGGAGGAGGCGATGGAGAGACGGGATCGTGGGGGAGGAGGCAATGGAGAGACGGGATGGGGGAGGAGGCGATGGAGGGATGGGGAGGAGGCGATGGAGGGATGGGGGATGAGGCAATGGAGGGATGGGGAGGAGGCGATGGGAGAGACGGAGGGGGAGGAGGCGATGGAGAGACGGGATCGTGGGGGAGGAGGCGATGGGGGGAGGAGGCGATGGAGAGACGGGATCGTGGGGGAGGAGGCGATGGGGAGAAGGCGATAGAGACGGGATCGTGGGGAGGAGGCGATGGAAGAGACGGGATCGTGAGGAGGCGATGGAGAGACGGGATCGTGGGGGAGAAGGCGATGGAGAGACGGGATCGTGGGAGAAGGCGATGGAGAGACGGGATTGTGGGGGAGGAGGAGGCGATGGAGAGACGGGATCGAGGGGGAGGCTGGAGAGACGGGATCGAGGGGGGAGGCTGGAGAGACGGGATCGAGGGGGGAGGCGGGAGAGACGGGATCGAGGGGACGGCGGGAGAGACGGAGGCCGGAAATCGGGGGAGGGGGGAGGCGAAGGAGAGACGGGAGCGGGATCGAGGGGGAGGAGGCGATGGAGAGACGGGAGCGGGATCGAGGGGGAGGAGGCGATGGAGAGACGGAGAGCGGATCGAGGGGGAGGAGGCGATGGAGAGACGGGAGCGGGATCGAGGGGGAGGAGGCGATGGAGAGACGGGAGCGGGATCGAGGGGGAGGAGGCGATGGAGAGACGGGAGCGGGATCGAGGGGGAGGAGGCGATGGAGAGACGGGAGCGGGATCGAGGGGGAGGAGGCGATGGAGAGACGGGAGCGGGATCGAGGGGGAGGAGGCGATGAGGAGGCGCGGGATCGAGGGGGAGGAGATGTGGTTTTCCTGCCTTCAAGATGCTGAAAAATTTGGACATGCAAAGCCCCCGACTCCAAACAAAGAGCACAGGGTACACTTTGTAAGACACACGTCACACCATCAGACACGGCAGCACACCCCGCATCGTTGCAGCATCACACGGCGGTGAACCCCACATCGTTGAAGCATCACACGACGGTTAACCTCGCGTCGTTGAAGCATCACACGGCGGTGAACCTCGCGTCGTTGCAGCATCACACGGCGGTGAACCTCGCTTCGTTGCAGCATCACACGGCGGTGAACCTCGCGTCGTTGCAGCATCACACGGTGGTACGCCTTGCGTCGTTGCAGCATCACACTGCGGTGAATTTTGCGTCGTTGCAGCATCACATGGCGGTACGCCTCGCGTCGTTACAGCATCACACGGTGGGAAATGAGAAGGTGAGTTAGCGCAGCATCACTGTGCACTTTATAAATGTGAACAGAATAATAAAGCTGCGTTAGAAAAAGAAAAATATTTATATATTGTATAACCTGATCTTGTTTTGTATCAGCAGAAAATCGCGTGTGTGTGTGTGCGTGTGTGTGTGTGTGCACGCTATGGTGTACGTTTAATAAACTGTGAAAGAGTGTGATAAGCAGTGAGAAGGCTTTACTCACCTTAGCAAAGTGAAAAGTCCATAAAATGGTGTTTAATAACCTGTGATAAATCAGGAACTGAAATATCTCACCTCTTATCCTTTTTTTTTTTTTTTTTTTTAATATTTAAATTTTTATTAACGAAATTCTTTGGCAATCCAATATCCAACCACATATGAAGGGTCACGAAATGTAGACATACAACCGAGCTTCCTTGTGAAACAATTCAGCAGTGGAGCTGCTATCCTAGTAAAAGCATATCTAATGTTAGACGGTGCAGCCCAGGTCTTTCGAAGGAACATTTGAAGGTGCGTAAGACCCATAAAGGCCAATAAAATAATTATATCAGATAGCGGGGAAGCTATCTGACCGGGGGGGGGGGGAGAGGACAAAAGTAGGAGTAATAATGAGAAGTAGTAAAGTGAAGAGATGGGGAAGAGGGAAGTGAGTGGGAAGTAAGCAAGAAGGCGGAGGAGAGAGAAAGAAAGAGAAGAAAAAAAATGGGGTGGGGGGAAACACCCCAATGAAATAAGGAAGGGGCAGGGGAGAATAATAAACGAAAACAGGTGATGCACAAGGGCTTCTACCGCATGTCACAAAATCAATACGGAGAAAGGGGTATGACACGGGGTCCCGCCCCAACCAGAAAGGGCCCCGCCCCGGGAGACACATAATATGAGGCCAAAAGAGGGGGCGCACAGTGCCCCAATAATGCCAAACGGTCCAGTAGTACTAGGAAGAAGGAGCCACGGCCAAAGCCAACGCACGCCCGCCCCCTCTCAACCCGCCCAGTAGAACCACGTCTGTGTGAATCTTTCCCTAGCTTCCTCATTCAGCACCATTGTTTCCTCAGCAGCTCGCAGCCGCTCACTCGGGCCACCAGCTCGGCACGGGTGGGTATCACCGTCGTCCTCCAGTGCACTGGTATCAGTAATCGCGCACATAGCAATATGCAGAGCAGTAGAGACTTCTTCAGGGTCTTGATTGGAAGATCACTGACCAGTACCGGGAATGTTTTCGGCGTAAATGGTAAGTCAAAGTCGCATTTTTCTTTGACAATGTCTCTCACCATACTCCAGTATGGCGCCAGATGTGGGCAGGACCACCACACATTTAAGTATGTGCCAGGCTGTGTGCACTCTCTCCAGCATGTCGCGGAGTCCATAGCTCCAATCCGGAAGAGGAGGACCGGTGACCTATACCAGAAGGTCAAGATTTTGAATGACGTCTCTATGATTGCCATGGTCTGAGACCCGGAATGGACCAGAGTAAGGATCCCATCCCACTGTTCCTACGAGAGCACCTCCCCTAGCTCCCTCTCCCATTGCCCCATGTATGAAGGCACCAGTGGGCCAACATTTTGTATAAGACGATAGAATGTGCAAACGGTATGAGCCACCTGCCGTCCCTGGTGACCGAGTGTCTCAAACTGCGTGAGAGGGCGCGTCAAGTTCGTGTTCCTCGGGACCCGTCGCAGGTAATGTTGTACCTGGTGGAAATTAAAGTGGTCCATGAGTGTGGGAGGCGGATCTCCGGGGACGTCAGCCAAAGCCAGAAAAGTTCCATCTTGGAGAGCTGAAATGGCGGTCACTCGAATGCCCCGTGTCAATCGCCATCGCAGTGTCTCCCTTACTCCCGGCACAAAATCCGGGTTGTGGTCCAGCGGGAGCAAGGGGGAGGGTGCCGAGGAGAGTGCAAAGCGCATCCTAATCCGGTGCCAGATTCGCAACGTTGCGTGGGCTGGAGAGTCATGGTCAAGGTGCAGATCTCTCATGTCTGAAAGAAGCCAGGGGAGCGTCCACAAGGGTCGTCCCGCCTCCTCCTCCTCCAGGTCGCGCCACTTCTGGTCTGACGCAAATTTTGCCCAGTCCAAGATGCGTGCCATGTGAGATGCATAATAATAGGTGCGAATGTCTGGAAGGGCTAGACCACCCCTATTCTTAGAGAGGCTCAGCGTGTCTAGCCGGACACGGGGACGAGAACATGGCCACACGAATGTCGTGAAAACTGATCGGAACATGGCGAAGAAGCTCGGCGGCAGGGCCATAGGCAAAGCCTGCATAACATACAGTATTCGCGGCAAAATACTCATTTTCAAGACGTTCACTCTGCCCAACCATGAGATATACTTAGTATGCCATTGCACGAGATCAGACTTAATGTCGGCGAGTAGTGCCGAGAAGTTATATTCGTATAGCTTAGAGGGGTCTGCAGTCAGCCATATGCCTAGGTACTTCATTCGTCCTACACATCACCGAAAGTGGCACGATCTGTTCACCCACGCCACCTGTGTCTTTGTCAAAGAGACGTCAAGCACCTCCGATTTGCGGTCCTTGATCGCCAGCCCGGCCCCGTAGTCCGCCAACTCCTGTTGTATGGCTAGAAGGGACAACTGGGGCTCTGTCACGAAAAAGATGAGGTTGTCAGCATTAGGGATGAGCTGTTCGGTTCGATCAGTTCGGAGTTTGATTCGAATTTTGGCCGTTCGCAAGTTTGCGAACTTCGAATTTTTGGGGTGTGTTCAGTTCGAGTTCGCAAAAAAAAAAAAAATTTGGAAAAAAGTATAAAAATGCTTAAAAAATCTAGAAATAAAGAGACTCTTTACTGCAGAATATTATAAGCAACGGTTTATTAGATATTGAAATAAACTAATGTGTACGTGCAAAGATTCTCACCTCTAAATGACCTGTGTTTTTCAAACGGCATAACAACAGGTGTTTTTAGTCTGGTGTAATGAATTTGATACATTGTATGTATGTATGTATGCAGACTATACTGAGGGAGTGGTGTCTGCTTCTGAGTGAGAAGTGGTAATTTCCCTCCTAAAACTTCTTCTAATATGCTGCATTTCACCGCTGTGTGCTCAGGCTCAGCTCATTTTTACCACTTTCGCTCATCATGTTTAAACGTGATTTTGAAGCCACATCTTATTAAATGACCGACATGTTATATATCGTTCTTTCCGGCAGACTCCGCAGATTCATAATATATCTTTTTTATATGTATATGTCCTGTCCTGGCTGTATATTATGAAAAAAATGCAATAAAAATAGAATTTTTAATCATCTGCAGTGTGTAAAGTGTTGTTTTTTTTCACATTTTAGCACATGAGCGTCTGCGGTTATGTTTTCTATAGGGTGCGCTTGTACAAAAATTAGAAATGGGGACTTGTTACATTTTGTGGGGGGAATTACGTGATTTATAGCAAACGAACCCCATAGAAAAAAATCATTAGTGCACCATCGTTCACATTATAATTGCAATGTGAACAATATTGCTGCATTAATAAAAATAACACACAAAATAAATACATGTTTTTATTTTTCTTTACTTTATACCTGTTCATGTTGGGTATCATTCGAAAGGTCATGCTCAGGCCAACACCCTCCATGACCCACTAGATGCCTGGAGATATGGGGGTTGAAATGAACCCCCTATCTCCACCAGGGGATTGGCCTGGGCAATATATATACGCATGATGTAAGCTGGCCTGGGCAATAAATATATATATACGCATGATGAAAATTTGCAAAGGATAAGGCTCGCAAAGTGAAATTTTGATGTGTCTGAAATTGAAACTTACGTGACAACTCTTAGTTTTTTTTTCGTTAATTTATATTTGTTCAATACAGTTAATTTTAATTTGTTTAATAGAGTTAATTTAAAATGGTTTAATACAGTTTATTTATATTTATTTTACCTTTTACTATTGGTGCTTTTCAAACTTTATTCTTAAGTAAAAAGAAATTTAGCAGTTTCATGTTGTGTCGTTTTTTTTTCTTTGGGGGGTGCAAGTAGCTGGTCTTGCATAGGGCGCAAAATAGTCTAGCACCGGCCCTGACCGCATGGTCCACCCCTGCATTCTTCCACAATACCACAGAGGGGTTACTGTATGATGGCACTTGTTGGCCTGGCACCAAAGGCACAATATATGGGTGCACTGACGCCTGTATCAGATTCATATCCTCAGAGGGGTTACGGTGTGACGGCACTGTTGCCGACGCTAAAAGCCCAATTTTAAAGAACCTATTGTAACTTTCATCCAAAGCCTGCATAAGTTTCACCATAATTTAGCCAAAAAAAATCACTAAACTTTTTCTGCGTGTCCGAAAATGTCTCCTCTTTTCATACAGACTGCCGCCCCAAGCAGTTGTTTATGGATAGATTAAATAAAAAGCATTTACCGTCATTTGAAACGTCATTTTTTTTGTTTTTCTATACATCCTAGAAATCCGCCACTTCACGGGCAGGTTATGGGGACGATATTTGAAGGAATTTTTTGTTTTTATTTTTAACCCTTATTTCATGGAATACTCACTGTCCCTTTAAAAACGTTTTTTTTTTAAAATGTTGTCCTTGTTTCCTGTCCCCCAGGGCACTACCCGGACCCCCCATACACCTTTTATGGCAAATATCTAGCATATATGCCCTCTTGGAGGGCACTCTAAAAACCAAACTTTCAGCCCCATTGACTTGTATTGAGTTCGAGTTCGAACATTTGAAAAGTTCGAATGCGAACCGAACTCGGGGGTGCTCGGCTCATCCCTAGTAAGCATATGCCGCGACCTTATGCGCCATTGTCCTACCCTTAACACCCACGATATTTGGATTATCACGTACAGATTGCAAGAGTGGTTCCAACGACAATGCGAATAGCAGGGGAGAGAGCGGGCATCCCTGACGGGTCCCCCTCCTGATGTCAATCTGATGAGACAGTGCCCCATTCACCCTAATTCGGGCTGCGGTATAAAGCCTTAATCCAAGCGAGGAAGCCCCGTCCCAATCTCATCGTCTCCAGCGTTCCAAACAGATATTGCCAGTCCACCTTGTCAAATGCTTTTTCTGCATCTGTTGACAGGAGAAGTAGAGGGGTGTTGGACCTGTGCGCCCCACATATAACATCCAGCGCCCTGGTGGTAGCGTCTCTGGTAGCTGTCACATAGTAAAGGGTCACGTCCAGGTTTGGGGAGAACGGTGATGTGCCATGAGAGCGGAATCAGGCAGCTCCGCTCCCTCTCTAACCGCATTAAAAGTGGCCAAAAGGTGCGAGGTCAGATCAGGTGCCAGTTTTCTAAAGTATTCCACCGGGAACCCGTCTGGGCCCGGCGCCTTGCTGTTCTTAGAAGATTTGAGGGCCGTTGTGAGTTCCTCATCCGTAATAGGCGACCCCAAGAGTTCAGTCTGAGCCACAGTCAACCGGGTGGTGAAGATCTTAGTCGCCAGGTGGGTACGTGGGCAGCTCTCTGACCGTATAGGAGGTTGGTCCTCTGGAACGCTATACAGCGACTGGTAAAAGTCCCCAAAGACCCACAGGATCTCCTCCGGGTGGGCTGTCGTAGTGGTCTGGGAGGTTGCAACCCGGGGTATATATGCGAGGGCTCTCCGCTTCCGAAGAATACGTGCCAAGAGACGTCCCGGTTTATTTTCCAGTAAGGCGAAGAAACTTTTCGCCCTGAGCGCCATATGTTTTGTCTCTTCATTCAGCATCGTTTGTAGCGCTCGCCGTAAGGAAAGTATCTGATCATAAACGGTCATCGAGGCAGTCGTAGCGTGGTCTAGTTCTAAGCGGTGAAGCCGAGAGAGTAGATCGGAGATGTTGCTGTGACGTGACTTTTTAAGGGCCGTCGCCTTAGCAATGACAACCCCCCGCAGGACCGCCTTGTGGGCCTCCCACACCACTGTTCTGGAAATCCCGGGTGTAAGGTTCTCTGTGAAGTAATTCTGGATTGCCGTGGAAACATCCCGACAGAATTAGGGATCTGATAGAAGTGAAGTGTTAAAACGCCAAGACCCGTTGCGGGGGCGAAAAAGGGGGGACTTGATGGTCAAGGTCACCGGCGCATGGTCCGACCATGTGCGAACCCCAATGCGCATGTCCACCACCTCCGAGAAGCAATGGTGCGAAACAAAGAGGTAATCGAGTCTGGAGTAGGTGCGCTACACCGGGGAGAAGAATGTGTATTCTCGATCTAAAGGATGGAGGCTTCTCCAGCCGTCCACCAAACGCAAGGAATCTAGAGTGCATCGCATATGTCGTATAGTGCTTTGAGGTACGCTAGAGACGCTAGTGGACGTATCCACCCGCGGATCCAGGGGTACATTCAGATCACCCCCACATAGAGGCACCCCTTCTGAAAACCTCTAAGGGAGTTAAATATGCGTTGTAAGGAACGGTGTTGTGCGGTATTAGGGAGGTAAATTGAGGCAAATGTATAATGCGTTCCCGCGATCTGTCCTTTCACAAAGATAAACCTTCCACTTGGATCTGTCATCGTATCCTCTATCTCAAATGGAATAAGGCGGGAGATTAAAATAGCAACCCCCCCCTAGACTTGCCCTCAGAGTAGCTGCCAAAATATCCCAGAGGGAAATCTGGGGGTGTTGGAACGCCTGGGTCGACCCCTTGCGGAAATGGGTTTCTTGCAGCAGGGCGACCGACGTCCGCATCGACCGCAGCTCCCTAACCAGCTTAGACCATTTTTCGGGGGTATTTAGGCCTCTCACGTTGTATGACGTGAGGCGTAGCTCCTGGGGTGCAACCCCCCCCCCCTGCCGGGCGGGACCATGACAGCAGCAATATAATCGGACCCAGAGCAGACTGGGTGTCGGGAGTGGACAGACAACAAAAAAAAGGGGGCGAAGTGTAGGAAGAAGAAAAGGGAAAGGTGGGAGTGAGGAAATGAGGGAAAAGAGGAGGAAGCGGGAGAGAAAAAAGACCGAGAGATGGAGTAAGAGCGGGTAAAGGATAGAGTGATACAATAGGGAAGAGGGGGATGGAGAAAAAGAGTAACTGGAGATGCGACGCGCGTTCCAAGGAACGAGTAACCAGTCTCCGTATGGGGGAGCCGGCAGACTCCTTCAGAAGTCGAAATGGGCGAAACCTCGGTGGGGAAAAAACTGGTCAAGTCACCAGCACAGGATTTGAAAAAGTAGAATCGTGTATTCAACGAATAATACAATGTAACAAGAGAACACCGAAAGGCCGCGGCACCGTGATGCAGCTGAGGTAGCCTTAAGGATATAGAAGAGCATATAATACTTGTATGAGAAAACAGGGTCTCCGGCAAAAGACGAAAACAATACCCAGATGGGTAGTGAGCAAGTCCCTCCCTCCGCCCCCCAAAAACCCCGCAATTGAAGGAACATGCGCAGCAATATCTTGGGACCTCCACCCACGACGGTTACACCCACATCCGGAGAAAGGGAGGGGAGAGGGAAAAAAAAAAAAGGGGGGGGGGACGTAACCAAATCAAGTCAACCAACCCACACTATCCCATCGGAAGAAAGTACGGAGGAGGCTTTCGGGGAGTGTGGGCAGTAGCAAAGCATCTGCCACGGAAAAAGGAAGCGAATGGGGGGGAGGGGACAGCGAAGGAAAAACAATATGACACGTTCCGAATACGAGCCCAGCCATCTGAGTGTGGATAAAACATTTCCCACCCCACACCCACCACCCCCAACCCACCACCCCGCACCCACCACCCCCAACTCACCTAGGAGTAAAAATTGAAATAAAATGAAATAAGTAAGTTTCTCTCCTTTCTCCTCTCCCCCTCCCTTGTAAGCTCTTGGGGTTGGGATACAGGAAGCTGTATATTGGGTGCAGAGTGTAAGCTCTTGGGGTTAGGGATACAGGACGCTGTATAGCGGGTGCAGAGTGTAAGCTCTTGGGGTTAGGGATACAGGACGCTGTATAGCGGGTGCAGAGTGTAAGCTCTTGGGGTTGGGATACAGGACACTGTATAGCGGGTGCAGAGTGTAAGCTCTTGGGGTTGGGGATACTGGACGCTGTATAGCGGGTGCAGAGTGTAAGCTCTTGGGGTTGGGGATACAGGACGCTGTATAGCGGGTGCAGAGTGTAAGCTCTTGGGGTTGGGGATACAGGACACTGTATAGCGGTGCAGAGTGTAAGCTCTTGGGGTTGGGGATACTGGACGCTGTATAGCGGGTGCAGAGTGTAAGCTCTTGGGGTTGGGGATACAGGACGCTGTATAGCGGGTGCAGAGTGTAAGCTCTTGGGGTTAGGGATACAGGACGCTGTATAGCGGGTGCAGAGTGTAAGCTCTTGGGGTTGGAGATACAGGACGCTGTATAGCGGGTGCAGAGTGTAAGCTCTTGGGGTTGAGGATACAGGAAGCTGTATAGCGGGTGCAGAGTGTTAGCTCTTGGGGTTGGGGATACAGGAAGCTGTATAGCGGGTGCAGAGTGTAAGCTCTTGGGGTTGGGATACAGGACGCTGTATAGCGGGTGCAGAGTTCAAGCTCTTGGGGTTGGGGATACAGGACACTGTATAGCGGGTGCAGAGTGTAAGCTCTTGGGGTTAGGGATACAGGGCGCTGTATATTGGGTGCAGAGTGTAAGCTCTTGGGGTTGGGGATACAGGACGCTGTATAGCGGGTGCAGAGTGTAAGCTCTTGGGGTTGGGGATACAGGACGCTGTATAGCGGGTGCAGAGTGTAAGCTCTTGGGGTTAGGGATACAGGACGCTGTATAGCAGGTGCAGAGTGTAAGCTCTTGGGGTTGGCGATACAGGACGCTGTATAGCGGGTGCAGAGTGTAAGCTCTTGGGGTTAGGGATACAGGACGCTGTATATTGGGTGCAGAGTGTAAGCTCTTGGGGTTGGGGATACAGGAAGCTGTATAGCGGGTGCAGAGAGTGTAAGCTCTTGGGTTGGGGATACAGGACGCTGTTATAGCGGGTGCAGAGTGTAAGCTCTTGGGGTTGGGGATACAGGACGCTGTATAGCGGGTGCAGAGTGTAAGCTCTTGGGGTTGAAGATACAGGACGCTGTATAGCGGGTGCAGAGTGTAAGCTCTTGGGGTTAGGGATACAGGACGCTGTATAGCGGGTGCAGAGTGTAAGCTCTTGGGGTTGAGGATACAGGACGCTGTATAGCGGGTGCAGAGTGTAAGCTCTTGGGGTTGAGGATACAGGACGCTGTATAGCGGGCGCAGAGTGTAAGCTCTTGGGGTTGGGGATACAGGACGCTGTATAGCGGGTGCAGAGTGTAAGCTCTTGGGGTTGGGGATACAGGACGCTGTATAGCGGGCGCAGAGTGTAAGCTCTTGGGGTTGGGGATACAGGACGCTGTATAGCGGGTGCAGAGTGTAAGCTCTTGGGGTTGGGATACAGGACGCTGTATAGCGGGTGCAGAGTGTAAGCTCTTGGGGGGGATACAGGACGCTGTATAGCGGGTGCAGAGTGTAAGCTCTGGGGTTAGGGATACAGGACGCTGTATAGCAGGTGCAGAGTGTAAGCTCTTGGGGTTGGCGATACAGGACGCTGTATAGCGGGTGCAGAGTGTAAGCTCTTGGGGTTAGGGATACAGGACGCTGTATATTGGGTGCAGAGTGTAAGCTCTTGGGGTTGGGGATACAGGAAGCTGTATAGCGGGTGCAGAGTGTAAGCTCTTGGGGTTGGGGATACAGGACGCTGTATAGCGGGTGCAGAGTGTAAGCTCTTGGGGTTGGGGATACAGGACGCTGTATAGCGGGTGCAGAGTGTAAGCTCTTGGGGTTGAAGATACAGGACGCTGTATAGCGGGTGCAGAGTGTAAGCTCTTGGGGTTAGGGATACAGGACGCTGTATAGCGGGTGCAGAGTGTAAGCTCTTGGGGTTGAGGATACAGGACGCTGCTATATAGGTGCAGAGTGTAAGCTCTTGGGGTTGAGGATACAGGACGCTGTATAGCGGGCGCAGAGTGTAAGCTCTTGGGGTTGGGGATACAGGACGCTGTATAGCGGGTGCAGAGTGTAAGCTCTTGGGGTTGGGGATACAGGACGCTGTATAGCGGGCGCAGAGTGTAAGCTCTTGGGGTTGGGATACAGGACGCTGTATAGCGGGTGCAGAGTGTAAGCTCTTGGGGTTGGGGATACAGGACGCTGTATAGCGGGTGCAGAGTGTAAGCTCTTGGGGTGGGGATACAGGACGCTGTATAGCGGGTGCAGAGTGTAAGCTCTTGGGTTAGGGATACAGGAAGCGTATAGCGGGTGCAGAGTGTAAGCTCTTGGGGTTAGGGATACAGGACGCTGTATAGCAGGTGCAGAGTGTAAGCTCTTGGGGTTGGGGATACAGGACGCTGTATAGCGGGTGCAGAGTGTAAGCTCTTGGGGTTAGGGATACAGGACGCTGTATATTGGGTGCAGAGTGTAAGCTCTTGGGGTTGGGGATACAGGAAGCTGTATAGCGGGTGCAGAGTGTAAGCTCTTGGGGTTGGGGATACAGGACGCTGTATAGCGGGTGCAGAGTGTAAGCTCTTGGGGTTGGGGATACAGGACGCTGTATAGCGGGTGCAGAGTGTAAGCTCTTGGGGTTGAAGATACAGGACGCTGTATAGCGGGTGCAGAGTGTAAGCTCTTGGGTTAGGGATACAGGACGCTGTTATAGCGGGTGCAGAGTGTAAGCTCTTGGGGTTGAGGATACAGGACGCTGTATAGCGGGCGCAGAGTGTAAGCTCTTGGGTTGGGGATACAGGACGCTGTATAGCGGGTGCAGAGTGTAAGCTCTTGGGTTGGGGATACAGGACGCGCTGTATAGCGGGTGCAGAGTGTAAGCTCTTGGGGTTGGGATACAGGACGCTGTATAGCGGGTGCAGAGTGTAAGCTCTTGGGGTTGAGGATACAGGACGCTGTATAGCGGGCGCAGAGTGTAAGCTCTTGGGGTTGGGGATACAGGACGCTGTATAGCGGGTGCAGAGTGTAAGCTCTTGGGTTGGGGATACAGGACGCTGTATAGCGGGTGCAGAGTGTAAGCTCTTGGGGTTGGGGATACAGGACACTGTATAGCGGGTGCAGAGTGTAAGCTCTTGGGGTTGGGGATACAGGACACTGTATAGCGGGTGCAGAGTGTAAGCTCTTGGGGTTGGGGATACAGGACGCTGTATAGCGGGTGCAGAGTGTAAGCTCTTGGGGTTGGGGATACAGGAAGCTGTATAGCGGGTGCAGAGTGTTAGCTCTTGGGGTTGGGGATACAGGACGCTGTATAGCGGGTGCAGAGTGTAAGCTCTTGGGGTTGGGGATACAGGACGCTGTATAGCGGGTGCAGAGTGTAAGCTCTTGGGGTTGGGGATACAGGACGCTGTATAGCGGTGCAGAGTGTAAGCTCTTGGGGTTGAAGATACAGGACGCTGTATAGCGGGTGCAGAGTGTAAGCTCTTGGGGTTGGGGATACAGGACGCTGTATAGCGGGTGCAGAGTGTAAGCTCTTGGGGTTGGGGATACAGGACGCTGTATATTGGGTGCAGAGTGTAAGCTCTTGGGGTTAGGGATACAGGACGCTGTATAGCGGGTGCAGAGTGTAAGCTCTTGGGTTGGGGATACAGGAAGCTGTATAGCGGGTGCAGAGTGTAAGCTCTTGGGGTTAGGGATACAGGACGCTGTATAGCGGGTGCAGAGTGTAAGCTCTTGGGGTTGGGGATACAGGACGCTGTTATAGCGGGTGCAGAGTGTAAGCTCTTGGGGTTGGAGATACAGGACGCTGTATAGCGGTGCAGAGTGTAAGCTCTTGGGGTTGGGGATACAGGACGCTGTATAGCGGGTGCAGAGTGTAAGCTCTTGGGGTTGGAGATACAGGACGCTGTATAGCGGGTGCAGAGTGTAAGCTCTTGGGGTTGGGGATACAGGACGCTGTATAGCGGGTGCAGAGTGTAAGCTCTTGGGTTAGGGATACAGGACGCTGTTATAGCGGGTGCAGAGTGTAAGCTCTTGGGGTTGGGGATACAGGACGCTGTATAGCGGGTGCAGAGTGTAAACTCTTGGGGTTAGGGATACAGGACGCTGTATAGCGGGTGCAGAGTGTAAGCTCTTGGGGTTGGGGATACAGGACGCTGTATAGCGGGTGCAGAGTGTAAGCTCTTGGGGTTAGGGATACAGGACGCTGTATAGCGGGTGCAGAGTGTAAGCTCTTGGGTTAGGGATACAGGACGCTGTATAGCGGGTGCAGAGTGTAAACTCTTGGGGTTAGGGATACAGGACGCTGTATAGCGGGTGCAGAGTGTAAGCTCTTGGGGTTAGGGATACAGGAAGCTGTATAGCGGGTGCAGAGTGTTAGCTCTTGGGGTTGGGGATACAGGACGCTGTATAGCGGGTGCAGAGTGTAAGCTCTTGGGGTTGGGGATACAGGACGCTGTATAGCGGGTGCAGAGTGTAAGCTCTTGGGGTTAGGGATACAGGACGCTGTATAGCGGGTGCAGAGTGTAAGCTCTTGGGGTTAGGGATACAGGACGCTGTATAGCGGGTGCAGAGTGTAAGCTCTTGGGGTTAGGGATACAGGAAGCTGTATAGCGGGTGCAGAGTGTTAGCTCTTGGGGTTGGGGATACAGGACGCTGTATAGCGGGTGCAGAGTGTAAGCTCTTGGGGTTAGGGATACAGGACGCTGTATAGCGGGTGCAGAGTGTAAGCTCTTGGGGTTAGGGATACAGGACGCTGTATAGCGGGTGCAGAGTGTAAGCTCTTGGGGTCAGTCAGGGCCCGCTCGCCCCTCCCCCCGCACTCGGGTGTCTCCGCTTTAAGACTCGACGTCATTTCCTGGGCGTGAGGGGCGGAGACAGGGCGGGGCGTTAAGGAGCTGAGAACCGAGTGAGAGCCGAGCCAGGTGAGTGAGGGATCCAGGAGATCTCAGACTGATCGAGAAGATCCCTGACAGCGAATCCCAGAGGGAGAGATTATAAACAGGGAGAGATCCCAGAGAGAGGGAGATTATAAACAGGGAGAGATCCCAGAGAGAGAGATTATAAACAGGGAGAGATCCCAGAGAGAGGGAGATTATAAACAGGGAGAGATCCCAGAGAGAGAGATTATAAACAGGGAGAGATCCCAGAGAGAGAGATTATAAACAGGGAGAGATCCCAGAGAGAGAGAGATTATAAACAGGGAGAGATCCCAGAGGGAGAGATTCCAAACAGGGAGAGATCCCAGAGAGAGAGATTATAAACAGGGAGAGATCCCAGAGAGGGAGATTATAAACAGGGAGAGATCCCAGAGAGAGGGAGAGATATAAACAGGAGAGATCCCAGAGAGAGAGATTATAACAGGGAGAGATCCCAGAGAGAGAGAGATTATAAACAGGAGAGATCCCAGAGGAGAGATTCCAAACAGGGAGAGATCCCAGAGAGGGAGATTATAAACAGGGAGAGATCCCAGAGAGAGGAGATTATAAACAGGGAGAGATCCCAGAGAGAGAGATTATAAACAGGGAGAGATCCCAGAGAGAGAGAGATTATAAACAGGGAGAGATCCCAGAGGGAGAGATTCCAAACAGGGAGAGATCCCAGAGAGAGAGATTATAAACAGGGAGAGATCCCAGAGAGAGAGAGAGATTATAAACAGGGAGAGATCCCAGAGAGAGAGATTATAAACAGGGAGAGATCCCAGAGAGAGAGATTATAAACAGGGAGAGATCCCAGAGAGAGAGATTATAAACAGAGAGATCCCAGAGAGAGAGATTATAAACAGGGAGAGATCCCAGAGAGAGGGAGATTATAAACAGCGAGAGATCCCAGAGAGAGAGATTATAAACAGGGAGAGATCCCAGAGAGAGAGAGATTATAAACAGGGAGAGATCCCAGAGGGAGAGATTCCAAACAGGGAGAGATCCCAGAGAGGGAGATTATAAACAGGGAGAGATCCCAGAGAGAGGGAGATTATAAACAGGGAGAGATCCCAGAGAGAGAGATTATAAACAGGGAGAGATCCCAGAGAGAGAGAGAGATTATAAACAGGGAGAGATCCCAGAGGGAGAGATTCCAAACAGGGAGAGATCCCAGAGAGAGAGATTATAAACAGGGAGAGATCCCAGAGAGAGAGAGAGATTATAAACAGGGAGAGATCCCAGAGAGAGAGATTATAAACAGGGAGAGATCCCAGAGAGAGAGATTATAAACAGGGAGAGATCCCAGAGAGAGAGATTATAAACAGGGAGAGATCCCAGAGAGAGAGATTATAAACAGGGAGAGATCCCAGAGGGAGAGATTATAAACAGGGAGAGATCCCAGAGAGAGAGATTATAAACAGGGAGAGATCCCAGAGAGAGAGAGATTATAAACAGGGAGAGATCCCAGAGAGAGAGATTATAAACAGGGAGAGATCCCAGAGAGAGAGATTATAAACAGGGAGAGATCCCAGAGAGAGAGATTATAAACAGGGAGAGATCCCAGAGAGAGAGATTATAAACAGGGAGAGATCCCAGAGAGAGAGATTATAAACAGGGAGAGATCCCAGAGAGAGAGATTATAAACAGGGAGAGATCCCAGAGGAGAGATTATAAACAGAGAGATCCCAGAGAGAGAGATTATAAACAGGGAGAGATCCCAGAGGGAGAGATTATAAACAGGGAGAGATCCCAGAGAGAGAGATTATAAACAGGGAGAGATCCCAGAGGGAGAGATCCCAGAGAGAGAGATTATAAACAGGGAGAGATCCCAGAGGGAGAGATTATAAACAGGGAGAGATCCCAGAGAGAGAGATTATAAACAGGGAGAGATCCCAGAGAGAGAGATTATAAACAGGGAGAGATCCCAGAGAGAGAGATTATAAACAGGGAGAGATCCCAGAGAGAGAGATTATAAACAGGGAGAGATCCCAGAGGGAGAGATTCCAAACAGGGAGAGATCCCAGAGAGAGAGAGATTATAAACAGGGAGAGATCCCAGAGAGAGAGATTATAAACAGGGAGAGATCCCAGAGAGAGAGATTATAAACAGGGAGAGATCCCAGAGGAGAGATTCCAAACAGGGAGAGATCCCAGAGAGAGAGAGATTATAAACAGGGAGAGATCCCAGAGAGAGAGAGATTATAAACAGGGAGAGATCCCAGAGAGAGAGAGATTCCAAACAGGGAGAGATCCCAGAGAGAGAGAGATTATAAACAGGGAGAGATCCCAGAGAGAGAGAGATTATAAACAGGGAGAGATCCCAGAGAGAGGGAGATTATAAACAGGGAGAGATCCCAGAGAGAGAGAGATTCCAAACAGGGAGAGATCCCAGAGAGAGAGAGATTATAAACAGGGAGAGATCCCAGAGAGAGAGAGATTATAAACAGGGAGAGATCCCAGAGAGAGAGATTATAAACAGGGAGAGATCCCAGAGAGAGGGAGATTATAAACAGGGAGAGATCCCAGAGAGAGAGAGATTATAAACAGGGAGAGATCCCAGAGAGAGAGAGAGAGATTATAAACAGGGAGAGATCCCAGAGAGAGAGATTATAAACAGGAGAGATCCCAGAGGGAGAGATTATAAACAGGGAGAGATCCCAGAGAGAGAGATTATAAACAGGAGAGATCCAGAGAGAGAGAGAGATTATAAACAGGGAGAGATCCCAGAGGAGAGAGATTATAAACAGGGAGAGATCCCAGAGAGAGAGATTATAAACAGGGAGAGATCCCAGAGGGAGAGATTATAAACAGGAAGAGATCCCAGAGAGAGAGATTATAAACAGGGAGAGATCCCAGAGAGAGAGATTATAAACAGGGAGAGATCCCAGAGGGAGAGATTATAAACAGGGAGAGATCCCAGAGAGAGAGATTATAAACAGGAGAGATCCCAGAGAGAGAGAGATTATAAACAGGGAGAGATCCCAGAGGGAGAGATCCCAGAGAGAGAGATTATAAACAGGGAGAGATCCCAGAGGGAGAGATTATAAACAGGGAGAGATCCCAGAGAGAGAGATTATAAACAGGGAGAGATCCCAGAGAGAGAGATTATAAACAGGGAGAGATCCCAGAGAGAGAGATTATAAACAGGGAGAGATCCCAGAGAGAGAGATTATAAACAGGGGAGATCCCAGAGGGAGAGATTCCAAACAGGGAGAGATCCCAGAGAGAGAGAGATTATAAACAGGGAGAGATCCCAGAGAGAGATTATAAACAGGGAGAGATCCCAGAGAGAGAGATTATAAACAGGGAGAGATCCCAGAGAGAGAGATTATAAACAGGGAGAGATCCCAGAGAGAGATTATAAACAGGGAGAGATCCCAGAGGGAGAGATTCCAAACAGGGAGAGATCCCAGAGAGAGAGAGATTATAAACAGGGAGAGATCCCAGAGGGAGAGATTATAAACAGGGAGAGATCCCAGAGGGAGAGATTATAAACAGGGAGAGATCCCAGAGGGAGAGATTATAAACAGGGAGTGATCCCAGAGGGAGAGATTATAAACGGGGAGAGATCCCAGAGAGAGGGAGATTATAAACAGGGAGAGATCCCAGAGAGAGGGAGATTATAAACAGGGAGAGATCCCAGAGGGAGAGATTCCAAACAGGGAGAGATCCCAGAGAGAGAGATTATAAACAGGGAGAGATCCCAGAGGGAGAGATTCCAAACAGGGAGAGATCCCAGAGAGAGAGAGATTATAAACAGGGAGAGATCCCAGAGAGAGAGAGATTATAAACAGGGAGAGATCCCAGAGAGAGGGAGATTATAAACAGGGAGAGATCCCAGAGAGAGAGAGATTCCAAACAGGGAGAGATCCCAGAGGGAGAGATTATAAACAGGGAGAGATCCCAGAGAGAGGGAGATTTAAACAGGGAGAGATCCAGAGAGAGAGAGATTCCAAACAGGGAGAGATCCAGAGAGAAGATTATAAACAGGGAGAGATCCCAGAGAGAGAGATTATAAACAGGGAGAGATCCCAGAGGGAGAGATTCCAAACAGGGAGAGATCCCAGAGAGAGAGATTATAAACAGGGAGAGATCCCAGAGGGAGAGATTATAAACAGGGAGAGATCCCAGAGGGAGAGATTATAAACAGGGAGAGATCCCAGAGGGAGAGATTATAAACAGGGAGTGATCCCAGAGGGAGAGATTATAAACGGGGAGAGATCCCAGAGAGAGGGAGATTATAAACAGGGAGAGATCCCAGAGAGAGGGAGATTATAAACAGGGAGAGATCCCAGAGGGAGAGATTCCAAACAGGGAGAGATCCCAGAGAGAGAGATTATAAACAGGGAGAGATCCCAGAGGGAGAGATTCCAAACAGGGAGAGATCCCAGAGAGAGAGAGATTATAAACAGGGAGAGATCCCAGAGAGAGAGAGATTATAAACAGGAGAGATCCAGAGAGAGGGAGATTATAAACAGGGAGAGATCCCAGAGAGAGAGAGATTCCATACAGGGAGAGATCCCAGAGGGAGAGATTATAAACAGGGAGAGATCCCAGAGAGAGGGAGATTATAAACAGGGAGAGATCCCAGAGAGAGAGAGATTCCAAACAGGGAGAGATCCCAGAGAGAGAGATTATAAACAGGGAGAGATCCCAGAGAGAGAGATTATAAACAGGGAGAGATCCCAGAGGGAGAGATTCCAAACAGGGAGAGATCCCAGAGAGAGAGAGATTATAAACAGGGAGAGATCCCAGAGAGAGAGATTATAAACAGGGAGAGATCCCAGAGAGAGAGATTATAAACAGGGAGAGATCCCAGAGGGAGAGATTCCAAACAGGGAGAGATCCAGAGAGAGAGAGATTATAAACAGGGAGAGATCCCAGAGGGAGAGATTATAAACAGGGAGAGATCCCAGAGGAGAGATTATAAACAGGGAGTGATCCCAGAGGGAGAGAGATTATAAACAGGGAGAGATTCCCAGAGAGAGATTCCAAACAGGGAGAGATCCCAGAGAGAGAGAGATTATAAACAGGGAGAGATCCCAGAGAGAGAGAGATTATAAACAGGGAGAGATCCCAGAGAGAGAGAGATTCCATACAGGGAGAGATTATAAACAGGGAGAGATCCCAGAGAGAGGGAGATTATAAACAGGGAGAGATCCCAGAGAGAGAGAGATTCCAAACAGGGAGAGATCCCAGAGAGAGAGATTATAAACAGGGAGAGATCCCAGAGAGAGAGATTATAAACAGGGAGAGATCCAGAGGGAGAGATTCCAAACAGGGAGAGATCCCAGAGAGAGAGAGATTATAAACAGGGAGAGATCCCAGAGAGAGAGATTATAAACAGGGAGAGATCCCAGAGAGAGAGATTATAAACAGGGAGAGATCCCAGAGGGAGAGATTCCAAACAGGGAGAGATCCCAGAGAGAGAGAGATTATAAACAGGGAGAGATCCCAGAGGGAGAGATTATAAACAGGGAGAGATCCCAGAGGGAGAGATTATAAACAGGGAGTGATCCCAGAGGGAGAGATTATAAACGGGGAGAGATCCCAGAGAGAGGAGATTATAAACAGGGAGAGATCCCAGAGAGAGGGAGATTATAAACAGGGAGAGATCCCAGGGAGAGATTCCAAACAGGGAGAGATCCCAGAGAGAGAGATTATAAACAGGGAGAGATCCAGAGGGAGAGATTCCAAACAGGGAGAGATCCCAGAGAGAGAGAGATTATAAACAGGGAGAGATCCAGAGGGAGAGATTATAAACAGGAGAGATCCCAGAGGGAGAGATTATAAACAGGGAGAGATCCAGAGGGAGAGATTATAAACAGGGAGAGATCCCAGAGGAGAGATTATAAACGGGGAGAGATCCCAGAGAGAGGGAGATTATAAACAGGGAGAGATCCCAGAGAGAGGGAGATTATAAACAGGGAGAGATCCCAGAGAGAGAGATCCCACACCCCCCCTCTCTCCTCTCACAAGTGGAGGTTTAATCATTGGCTGCTTCACACACTGATATCTGTTCGGCTCAACTGTAAGAAGGGGTTAAATCAGCTGCTCAGGAACAGGACTGGCTGAATTATCCCAAAGTGCGATCCCAAGGCCTGGGGGGGGGGCTATCAGGGGTCCTGGGCTGTTGTCGGATGGGGGGGTGTGTTTATCAGAATATTCACTGCGGGGCAACTCGCCCGGAATATTCACTGCGGGGTGACTCGACCGGAATATTCACTGCGGGGTGACTCGCCCGGAATATTCACTGCGGGGTGACTCGCCCGGAATATTCACTGCGGGGCGACTTTCCCGGAATATTCATTGCGGGGCGACTCGCCTGGAATATTCACTGCGAGGTAGCGTCCCTCCTGCGGGGCGACTCGCCCGGAATATTCACTGCGGGGCGACTCGCCCGGAATATCACTGCGGGGCGACTTTCCCGGAATACTTCACTGCGGGGTGACTCGCCCGGAATTCTTCACTGCGGGGTAGCGCACCGCCCTCCTGCGGGGCGACTCTCCCGGAATATTCACTGCGGGGCGACTCGCCCGGGGAATATTCACTTGCGGGGCGACTCGCCCGGAATATATTCACTGCGGGGCGACACTCGCCCGGAATATCATTGCGAGTAGCGGGTAGCGGGGCGACTCGCCCGGAATATTCACTGCGGGCGCGACTTTCCCGGGATATATTTTCAGGGTGACTCGCCCGGAATATTCGCTGCGGGGCGACTTTCCCGGAATATGCATTGCGGGGCGACTCGCCCGGAATATTCACTGCGGGGCGACTTTCCCGGAATACTCACTGCGGGGTGACTCGCCCGGAATATTCACTGCGGGGCGACTCACCTGGAATATTCACTGCGGGGCGACTCACCTGGAATATTCACTGCGGGGCGACTTTCCCGGAATATTCACTGCGGGGCGACTCGCCCGGAATATTCACTGCAGGGTAGTGTCCCTCCTGCGGGGCGACTCGCCCGGAATATTCACTGCGAGCGACTCGCCTGGAATATTCACTGCGGGGTAGCGTCCCTCCTGCGGGGTGACTCGCCCGGAATATTCACTGCGGGGCGACTCGACTGGAATATTCACTGCGGGGTAGCGTCCCTCCTGCGGGGCGACTCGCCTGGAATATTCACTGCGGGGCGACTTGCCTGGAATATTCACTGCGGGGCGACTCGCCCGGAATATTCACTGCGGGGCGACTCGCCCGGAATATTCACTGCGGGGCGACTCGCCCGGAATATTCACTGCGGGGTGACTCGCCTGGAATATTCACTGCGGGGCGACTCGCCTGGAATTTTCACTGCGGGGTAGCGTCCCTCCTGCGGGGCGACTCTCCCGGAATATTCACTGCGGGGCGACTCGCCCGGAATATTCACTGCGGGGCGACTCGCCCGGAATATTCACTGCGGGGCGACTCGACTGGAATATTATTCACTGCGGGTAGCGTCCCTCCTGCGGGGCGACTCGCCTGGAATATTCACTGCGGGGCGACTTGCCTGGAATATTCACTGCGGGGCGACTCGCCCGGAATATTCACTGCGGGGCGACTCGCCCGGAATATTCACTGCGGGGCGACTCGCCCGGAATATTCACTGCGGGGTGACTCGCCTGGAATATTCACTGCGGGGCGACTCGCCTGGAATTTTCACTGCGGGGTAGCGTCCCTCCTGCGGGGCGACTCTCCCGGAATATTCACTGCGGGGCGACTCGCCCGGAATATTCACTGCGGGGCGACTCGCCCGGAATATTCACTGCGGGGCGACTCGCCCGGAATATTCACTGCGAGGTAGCGTTCCTCCTGCGGGGCGACTCGCCCGGAATATTCACTGCGGGCGACTTTCCCGGAATATTCACTGCAGGGTGACTCGCCCGGAATATTCACTGCGGGGCGACTCACCTGGAATATTCACTGCGGGGCGACTCACCTGGAATATTCACTGCGGGGCGACTTTCCCGGAATATTCACTGCGGGGCGACTCGCCCGGAATATTCACTGCAGGGTAGTGTCCCTCCTGCGGGGCGACTCGCCCGGAATATTCACTGCGAGCGACTCGCCTGGAATATTCACTGCGGGGTAGCGTCCCTCCTGCGGGGCGACTCGCCCGGAATATTCACTGCGAGCGACTCGCCCGGAATATTCACTGCGGGGTGACTCGTCTGGAATATTCACTGTGGGGTAGCGTCCCTCCTGCGGGGTGACTCGCCCCCGGAATATTCACTGCGGGGCGACTCGCCCGGAATATTCACTGCGGGGCGACTCGCCCGGAATATTCACTGCGGGGCGACTCGCCCGGAATATTCACTGCGGGGCGACTCGCCCGGAATATTCACTGCGGGGTAGCGTCCCCCCTGCGGGGCGACTCTCCCGGAATATTCACTGCGGGGCGACTCGCCTGGAATATTCACTGCGAGGTAGCGTTCCTCCTGCGGGGCGACTCGCCCGGAATATTCACTGCGGGCGACTTGCCCGGAATATTCACTGCGGGCGACTTGCCCGGAATATTCACTGCGGGCGACTTTCCCGGAATATTCACTGCAGGGTGACTCGCCCGGAATATTCACTGCGTGGTAGCGTCCCTCCTGCGGGGTGACTCGCCCGGAATATTCACTGCGTTGCGACTTTCCCGGTATATTCACTGCGGGGTGACTCGCCCGGAATATTCACTGCGGGGTGACTCGCCCGGAATATTCACTGCGGGGTGACTCGCCCGGAATATTCACTGCGGGGCGACTCGCCCGGAATGTTCACGGCGGGGCGACTTTCCCGGTATATTCACTGCGGGGTGACTCGCCCGGAATATTCACACCGGGGTGACTCACCCGGAATATTCACTGCGGGGCGATTCGCCCGGGAATATTCACTGCGGGGCGATTCGCCCGGGAATATTCACTGCGGGGCGATTCGCCCGGGAATATTCACTGCGGGGCGATTCGCCCGGGAATATTCACTGCGGGGCGACTCGCCCGGGAATATTCACTGCGGGGCGACTCGCCCGGAATTTTCACTGCGGGGCGACTTAACCGGAATTTTCACTGCAGGGTTGCGTCCCTCCTGCGGGGCGACTTTCACTGCGGGGCGACTCGCCCGGAATATTCACTGCGGGGCGACTCGCCTGGAATATTCACTGCGGGGTAGCGTCCCTCCTGCGGGGTGACTCGCCCAGAATATGCACTGCGGGGCGACTCGCCCGGAATATTCACTGCGGGGTAGCGTCCCTCCTGCGGGGCGAGTCTGGGCCTGCTGGGAGTTGTAGTCCAGTTTTCAGTTTCTGAAGCTGAATTTATTCTTTTGAACTTCAACTCCCATAAGCCCCCGCTGTGCAAACCAATCAATGCGAACCACAACCGGATACACCACCCTGTGCGTTGATTGGCTGCGTCTGGTGATCAATGGAGGGGGGGATTGGGGTGAATCTTGTACTGCGCTACCTCCGCCGGGGAGACGTCTCAGTGCATCGCCCTGAGCGCTGGATCTCTGTATCGCCGTGACGCTGCGCCTTCATGTTCAGACAGAAACCCGGCGTGTTAGGAATGCGCTCCTGTCACTGCGGCCGATTCCCTCCTCAAGAGACACTTAATGATTTCTCGCCGAGTGCGACACCTGACTGTACCCGCGCTTTCCCAGCATTCCACAGGGCCGGCGCAGGAGGCGGGGCCAGATATCTTACATATTGTCACAAACTACCAGGATTACTTAAACAGAAATACTGCTCTGCAGCTCTGTTATACACCCGCCCGCACACACAACCCCCGCCCGCCCACACACACAACCCCCCCCCGCCCGCACACACAACCCCCCCCCGCCCACACAACCCCCCCCGCCCGCACACCCTGAATATATGGAGGAGCCCCTAGAAATACACCCACACACCCTGAATATATGGAGGAGCCCCTAAAAATACACCCACACACCCTGAATATATGGAGGAGCCCCTAAAAAGACACCCGCACACCCTGAATATATGGAGGAACCCCTAAAAACACACCCTGAATATATGGAGGAACCCCTAAAAACACACCCACACACCCTGAATATATGGAGGAACCCCTAAAAAGACACCCGCACACCCTGAATATATGGAGGAGCCCCTAAAAAGACAACCGCACACCCTGAATATATGGAGGAACCCCTAAAAAGACAACCGCACACCCTGAATATATGGAGGAGCCCCTAAAAAGACACCCGCACACCCTGAATATATGGAGGAGCCCCTAAAAAGACAACCGCACACCCTGAATATATGGAGGAACCTCTAAAAACACACCCTGAATATATGGAGGAACCCCTAAAAACACACCCGCACACCCTGAATATATGAAGGAGCCCCTTAAAATTTACCCACACTCAGGGGTGGGGTCCCGTGTTGGTGTGGTGTCCCCTCGGTGGGGTCCCGTGTTGGTGGGGTGTTCCCTCGTTGGGGTCCCGTGTTGGTGGGGTGTTCCCTCGTTGGGGTGTCTCGGTGGGGTCCCGTGTTGGTGGGGTGTCTCCTCGGTGGGGTCCCGTGTTGGTGGGGTGTCTCCTCGGTGGGGTCCCGTGTTGGTGGGGTGTCTCCTCGTGGGGTCACTCGGGTCCATCATGTCTCTTCGTCTAGTTCTGACGTTTCTTCTCTTTCCAGGCTTCACCATGTTCAGTTTTTTCCGGCGCACGCTTGGCCGCCGGTCCATGCGCCGGAACGCCGAGAAGGAACGCTTGCGAGAAGCCCAACGAGCCACAACTCACATTCCAGCGGCCGGAGACGCCAAGTCCATCATCACCTGCCGCGTTTCTCTGCTGGATGGGAGTGATGTCAGCGTGGACCTGCCGGTGAGTGACCTCTTGGCGCGCGGCGTCTGTCACCGGTGTTTTGCCTGTTTTTAGGTTTCATTGACCTCTTCCAGCTTCTCAGATCAACGTGTCCTCGTCCCTCCATGTTGGGGTCACTGCTGGCCGGTCACCTGCTCGCATGCTGGCGAATGAGAGGTTTGTAGAACTGCAACTCCCATCATGCTTTACAAGTCTTAAAGCTGGCAAGGCATCGTGGGATCTGTAGTTCTGCAATAGCCCAGGTCAGGGCTTGGCATCCTCGGCCCTCCCTGTGTTTTAAAACTACATCTCCCATGAGGCTCTGCCAATCTAATGGGTGACTGGGCAGCATGGGAGATGTAGTCCTGATGCATTTGGAGGGCCGAGGTTGCTGACCTCGGTTTCCCATTGGCTGCTGATGCTCTGTGTCTCGGTTACGTTGTTTCTCACAGGTTATATCCTACAGGGCGGTGAAACGTGTCGGCGCTCGCCGGGCCTTTGGTCTCGGCTGTCCTGGTGAACGGCCATAAATATCACATTTTGGTAATTCCGGTTTAACGCCGGGTCTGTCGCTCGAGAGTCCGTTGAGGAAATTCAATCAACTCCTGATCCCCGTGAAGACCAGCTCTTGCAGGAACTTCATACGTCTGTACCCCGTGCCGTGCCGTGCCGCGCCGTGCTGTGCCGTGCCACGCTCCTTCCTCTCAGTCCCAGAATTCCACACCGCGCTCCTTCCTCTCGGGGTCTGAATCCACAACTACGAGTCCCAGAATTCCACGCAGGGATCCTTCCTCTCGGAGTCCCAGAATTCTTTGCAAGCTGGTCCTTGTTCTCTGCTCAGCCGGTCCTTGTTCTCTGCTCAGCCGGTCCTTGTTCTCTGCTCAGCCGGTCCTTGTTCTCTGCTCAGCCGGTCCTTGTTCTCTGCTAGCCGGTCCTGGTCGGTTGCTCAGCCGGTCCTGGTCGGTTGCTCAGCCGGTCCTGGTCGGTTGCTCAGCCAGTCCTGGTTTGTTGCACGTCCGGTCCTGGTTTGTTGCTCAGCCGGTCCTGGTTCTCTGGCTGCCGGTCCTGGTTTGTTGCTCAGCCGGTCCTGGTTTGTTGCTCAGCCGGTCCTGGTTTGTTGCTCAGCCGGTCCTGGTTCTGGTGCTGAGATGACGGCTTCCTTCATTAAACACCGATAAAGCTGTGCGCGGACGTCCAGCCCCCACCCCCCCGGCCCCCTGCGATCTGAGCGTCAGATCCTGCAGCGAGCGGGAGGTGGGCACGAGTGGGAGGGGGGGGCGCAACGAGCAAGCGGGGGGCAGCGAGCAGAAAGGGCACGGGGGGGGCAGCAAGCGGGAGGGGGGCACGAGTGGGAGGGGCAGCGAGCGGGAGGGGGGCACGGGTGGGGGGAGGTGGCAGCGAGCGGGAGGGGGGCACGGGCGGGGGGAGGGGGCAGCGAGCGGGAGGGGGGCACGGGCGGGGGGAGGGGGCAGCGAGCGGGAGGGGTGCACGGGTGGGGGGAGGTGGCAGCGAGCGGGAGGGGGGCACGGGCGGGGGGAGGGGGCAGCGAGCGGGAGGGGTGCACGGGAGGGGAGGCAGCGAGTGGGAGGGGACGCGGGGGGAGGGGGCAGCGACTGGGAGGGGGGCACAGGCGGGGGGGGTGGCAGCTGCATCAGGTGGGATGGTGGCACCATGCAGGGTCAGTTGTGGTTGGCAGTTGGACACTCTGCTGGATCATATAGGGCCGGGAATGATAAATCCCGGTGCTGGGAGGCCGCCTGCTCCTGCAATTTATGGCTAATTAGAAAAAAAACACAGATAAAGAGACGTGTGTGTGTGTGTGTGTGATATGTGTGTGTGTGTGTGTGTGTGATATGTGTGTGTGTGTGTGTGTGTGTGTGTGTGTGATATGTGTGTGTGTGTGTGTGTGTGTGTGTGTGATGTGTGTGTGTGTGATATGTGGGGGTGTGTGTGTGTGGGTGTGTGTGATATGTGGGGGTGTGTGTGTGTGTGTGTGTGTGATATGTGGGGGTGTGTGTGTGTGATATGTGTGTGTGTGTGATATGTGGGGGTGTGTGTGTGTGATATGTGGGGGTGTGTGTGTGTGTGTGTGGGTGTGTGTGATATGTGGGGGTTTCTCATTGTGCGTGTTGTGTCCTGTTATAGTGACTGTTGCTTTCTTTACCTGATGTTGAACTGAAGTGCTTTTTAATATAGAGCGCCTTAATACTGTATATAGCGTGTTAATATAGAGCGCCTTAATACTGTATATAGCGTGTTAATATAGAGCGCATTAATACTGTGTATAGCGTGTTAATATAGAGCGCCTTAATACTGTATATAGCGTGTTAATATAGAGCGCATTAATACTGTGTATAGCGTGTTAATATAGAGCGCCTTAATACTGTGTATAGCGTGTTAATATAGAGCGCATTAATACTGTATATAGCGTGTTAATATAGAGCACCTTAATACTGTATATAGCGTGTTAATATAGAGCGCATTAATACTGTGTATAGCGTGTTAATATAGAGCGCCTTAATACTGTGTATAGCGTGTTAATATAGAGCGCCTTAATACTGTATATAGCGTGTTAATAGCGTGTTAATATAGAGCGCCTTAATATATAGCGTGTTAATATAGAGCGCCTTAATGTATAGTGCGCCTTAATACTGTATATAGCGCCTTAATACTGTATATAGCGCCTTAATATAGAGTGCGTGTTGCTCTGTGTATTAGCGCCCCCCCCCCCCGCGCTCGGTTTTGTTGGTGTGGATTTCGCTGTTTTCATAGTGTTGAGGTTTGTTTATATCGTCTTATTTCACAGTGAACGCGCTGTGTACGTGTGTGTGGCTGCTAAAGGGTTAATGGAGTATCTCCCCTTTGTGTCCTAATGCTTCACCTCTTCTTCCATTGTCCAGAGGGGCCGGAGGACCCCCCCCCCGCTCCCCCCCCCACCGCTCACCCGGCTGAGTTCCTCTTATCAGCGAGCCAAGGCCGAGCTATGCTCACACTGTGTGACACAAGCGCTCATTGTGCGTCCGTGTGACTTTGTATCGCCTGTAACCTGCGTCTCCTCCGGAAAATAACAACAAACACATTTTGTAACTTTTTTAGAAAATGTTTTTAATTCTGTGCAATAAATGTGATTTTCGGGAAATTTCTGAAACGTTGAGAATGTGGTAAAAACGGCAAATCTATAAATAAATGTAAGTATTGTTGATGCAGAAGATTAAGGCTCAGGTCAGACGAGCGCGTTTTCTACAGACTGTGCGCCCGTGCAGTATGGACGTACTTTCTGACGATAAACGCGGTAGTGGCCACACGGTCCGTTTTGTGACTGACATTATTTTTGACGGATGTAGAAGGGAAAATAAATTAATATGAAAAACATTTTGTCAAGAATGCTGGGCGTGTAAATTTATTTATTTATTTACAGAAAAAATGGCGTCGCGCCCATACTCACTTATTTTCGGAGCGGCAGCAACTGCCAGGAGTAACAGCCCAGTCAATGTATAAAACATAACAAAGAAAAAGAGTGTCATCTGCGCTCGTTTCTATGTGTTCCATGTACAACAAAAATGGAGGTTATTGTTTGTTTCAATGGCCATTGCAACGTAAGCTCACTCGCCACTTCAAGGCACCTCTTTAGAGTGGGTACCTAACAATTGTAACCAAAAGGCCGCTCTACTGAGCAGCTCCAAGCCCCTCCAGCTGCTTTTCAGCCAAGGAGAGGCAAAGATGGTGGCTTTTATTTATACACGCACCAAACACTTCCCATTTGGGATCAAAAACATGGAAAGAGGAACAGCTGCAGAACGACGAACTGGTGTTACAAGCATGATATACATAAATACAGAAATATATTGTATTTATGTATATCATGCTTGTAACACCAGTTCGTCGTTCTGCAGCTGTTCCTCTTTCCATGTTTTTGATCCCAAATGGGAAGTGTTTGGTGCGTGTATAAATAAAAGCCACCATCTCTGTCTCTCCTTGGCTGAAAAGCAGCTGGAGGGGCTTGGAGCTGCTCAGTAGAGCGGCCTTTTGGTTACAATTGTTAGGTACCCACTCTAAAGAGGTGCCTTGAAGTGGCGAGTGGGCTTACGTTGCAATGGCCATTGAAACAAACAAAAACCTCCATTTTTGTTGTACATGGAACACATAGAAACGAGCGCAGATGACACTCTTTTTCCTTATTTATTTATTTATAAAGTATTTACCAGGAAGGATACATTGAGATTTCTCTCGTTTTCAGTTTGTCCTGGGTTCAAGAACATTGAATTGTTACAGAAATACAAAGTAATAAAATGCAAGATGTTAAAAACACAAATATACAGATTAACCCAGAAAATAAATATGTAGGTAATATAGTTACTATGTTACATGTTTACAGGTGCATTCTGTATATAGTCACTGTGTTACATGTTTACAGGTGCATTCTGTATATAGTCACTATGTTACATGTTTACAGGTGCATTCTGTATATAGTCACTGTGTTACATGTTTACAGGTGCATTCTGTATATAGTCACTGTGTTACATGTTTACAGGTGCATTCTGTATATAGTCACTGTGTTACATGTTTACAGGTGCATTCTGTATATAGTCACTGTGTTACATGTTTACAGGTGCATTCTGTATATAGTCACTATGTTACATGTTTACAGGTGCATTCTGTATTGAGGTATGTTAGTAAGGAGCTCTTGAGTGACTTTAGACTGGGGGAAGATTTGATGGTGTCTGGGAGTTTATTCCATAACTGTGGTGCTCTGTAGGAAAATGAGGACCGAGCCACTTTCTTTTTGTATTGTGGTATTGCAAGTAAGGTGCTGGTCCTGGATCGGAGGATGAGGGAACTGCTGGGGGAAGCAGTCTATTCAGGTAGGGTGGCAGCTTCCCAGAAATGCTCTTAAACAAAAGGTTGGAAAGGTGAAGGGTGCGTCTAGATTCCAGTGACGGCCAGTTTAGTTCTTTTAACATGTCACAATGGTGGGTCATGTAGTTACATTGTAGCACAAAGCGGCAGAATGAGTTCTACAATGTAGTAAGTTTATGAAGGTGTGTTTGCGGGGCGGCTGCATACACTACATCTCCGTATTCAATAGCCGGCATAAGCATTTGTTGTACAATCTGCTTTGTTACCGCGGGGCTCAGGCAGGATTTGTTTCTGTACAGGGCACCTAGTTTGGGGTAAAGTTTAGATGAGAGTTTTTCGATGTGGGGCCAAAGGATAGATTAGGGTCCAACCACATACCTAGATATTTGAGAGAAGTGACTGTGGTCAGTGTGCCATTTGATTTTGTCCCAACACATAGATGGGGATTTTGCAATTTGTGTAGTTTAGGTGCCGTTCCAAAGAGCATCGTTACAGTTTTGTCAGAATTTAGAAAGTGTTTGTTATCTTTGATTCACTTTTCTACCTCTGTGAATTGTTCTTGCAGCACGGCCTCCAGCTGCCGGAGATTTGGTTTGCTGGTATAGATTACAGCGTCGTCTGCATACATATGTACAGTTGAGGCTTTGCAGACGTTGGGGAGATCATTTCTGAATAATGTGAATAACAGGGGGCCGAGTATTGAGCCTTGGGGTACTCCGCAAGTGACTGGGAGGGGAGGGAGGAGCTGCCAGAGATGGACACATGTTGCGATCGGTCGGATACATATGATTCAAACCAGGTTAGCGTGTGATCCCCAATACCAGAGTTTTTAAGTTTTTGTAATAAGATGCCATGGCCTACTGTGTCAAAGGCCTTGGCAAAATCAAGGAAGATGCTCCAGTTAGGTTTCCTTGTTCCATCCCAGCCTGGATATCATTGCAGACTTTTAAAAGGGCGGTGGTAGTTGAGTGATTTGGACGAAAGCCGGATTGATCTGGGGTTAAATAGTTTGAAGATTGATAATAATCACGTAATTGTGTGTAAACGCATTTTTCCAAAATTTTTGACATAACTGGGAGCAATGAGATTGGACGGTAGTTGGATACCAAAGTACTGCACCACTTTTATGGATAGGTACTACTCTTTCAGTCTTCCAGAGTTTGGGTATGTATCCAGTCGCCAGTGATTCATTGATTAGGGTTGCGACAGGTTTTGCAATTGCCGGTGCACTGATTTTCAGCAGCATTGCTGGGATTTGATCAGGTCCAGATTGGTATTTCATTTTTTGATTACGGAGCAGTTTAGTAACGACACTGACAGGCACTGGTCTAAAGTTGAATTTATCTGTGATATGGGGTCCCTGCACGGTTGGAGGGGCCTGACCTGTGTGTGGTCTTTCTGTAGGTGTGTCATTTGCTAGTTTAGCAATTAGGGTGGTGGCGCACCCAACAAAATAATTATTAAAGGCATTTGCAACATCTAGGGGGTGTTGCAGGGTTTGGTTGTTTACTTTGATAGCAGCCGGCTGGGAGTGGACTGGGGGTGCTTGTATGTTACTTATGATTCTCCAAAAATTTCTCGGGTTTGATAGGTTATTGTTTAGATTTTCATTGAAGTAATGGGCTTTGGCCATTTTTGTTTGTTTTGTGCATTCATTCCGGCATTGTCGCTATTCGTAGTGATCGTTCATGGAACCAGTACTCTTGAAATTTGACCACCGTGAATCTCTAAGCTGGTACATTAGTGTAAGATCAGCTGTAACCCAGGGGAGATGAGTCCCTTTTACTCGCACTTTACGCAGCGGGGCATGGGAATTCCAGACTTGCAGGAGCTCAGACTGAAAGTATTCAACTGCACAGTCTAGGTCTGGGATTAGGTTTAGTCTGTACCAGGGGAGCTGTTTGAGATCACTTAGGAAGGACTCAAGAATAAATTTATTGAAAGACCTGGTGTAAACGCTGGACGTAAATAAATCGCTGGGCTTTGTGGTGTGGTCGCTGGGTTTCGCGGGTGGATGTGATAAGTCGGTGTGCACGCGGTGCGGTCGCTGGGCTTCAAGAGTGGCTGTGATAAGTCGGTGCGGTCGCTGGGCTTCGCTGGTGGGTGTGATAAGTTGGTGTGGATACGGTGCGGTTGCTGGGCTTCGCTGTGCGGTCACTGGGCTTCGCTGGTGGGTGTGATAAGTCAGTGTGGATGCGGTGCGGTTGCTGGGCTTCGCAGGTCTGGACGCGGTGCGGTCGCTGGGCTTCGCTGGTGGGTGTGATAAGTCAGTGTGGATGCGGTGCGGTCGCTGGGCTTCGCTGGTGGGTGTGATAAGTCGGTGTGGATACGGTGCGGTTGCTGGGCTTCGCTGTGCGGTCACTGGGCTTCGCGGGTGGGTGTGATAAGTCAGTGTGGATGCGGTGCGGTTGCTGGGCTTCGCAGGTCTGGACGCGGTGCGGTCGCTGGGCTTCGCTGGTGGGTGTGATAAGTCGGTGTGGACGTGGTGCGGTCGCTGGGCTTCGCTGGTGGGTGTGATAAGTCGGTGTGGACGTGGTGCGGTCGCTGGGCTTCGCGGGTGGGCGTAATGCGGTCGCTGGGCTTCGCGGGTCTGGACGCGGTGCGGTCGCTGGGCTTCGCTGGTGGGTGTGGACGTGGTGCGGTCGCTGGGCTTCGCGGGTGGGCGTGATGCGGTCGCTGGGCTTCGGGTCTGGATGCGGTGCGGTCGCTGGGCTTCGCTGGTGGGTGTGATAAGTCGGTGTGGACGTGGTGCGGTCGCTGGGCTTCGCGGGTGGGCGTGATGTGGTCGCTGGGCTTCGCGGGCCTGGACGTGGTGCGGTCGCTGGGCTTCGCGGGTGGGCGTGATGCGGTCGCTGGGCTTCGCGGGTCTGGATGCGGTGCGGTCGCTGGGCTTCTCGGGTCTGGACGCGGTGCGGTCGCTGGGCTTCTCGGGTCTGGACGCGGTGCGGTCGCTGGGCTTCGCTGGTGGGTGTGATAAGTCGGTGTGGACGTGGTGCGGTCGCTGGGCTTCGCGGCTGCCGTTCCTGTGAATAATTAAGCCGCTCGTCACGGTCCGCTCCCCTCGGCCGCCTGTGTGTGCTGACATTCAGCCCGGAATGTTCCGCGGCTCCGGCTGTGATAAATAATGGGAACTTTCTGCTGCTTTTCAGAGTAAATATCGGCGGGGGAGGGGGGGCCACCTTTACAAAAAGCGTTTTACCACGATCCGGTGATTTGGGTATTTATCATCGTTCCAAAGCTTCTGGAGGAGCGAGGTTACTGACCCTTGGTCCGGAGGTCACTCTCCAGGCTGTACAGGGTTAATGCCTCACCTGATACAGAAACTAAAAGGAAATTCTTACAATCTGATCTTTAAAACCGCGTCACTGTGTCCCCGCGTCACTGTGTCCCCGCGTCACTGTGTCCCCGCGTCACTGTGTCCCCGCGTCACTGTGTCCCCGCGTCACTGTGTCCCCGCGTCACTGTGTCCCCGCGTCACTGTGTCCCCGCGTCACTGTGTCCCCGCGTCACTGTGTCACCGCGTCACCACGTCACCGTATGAGTGGTTTATTTTTGATTCTGGGGCCAAACCGTAATATTCTTTTGTCTGATTCTTCCTCCCGATGTTCCTGCGTCCCGGGGTTTGCCGTCGCGGCGCTCGCAGCCCTGTGTGAGCAGATGTGTTTTACGAGGATCCCAGGGTCTGGAATCTTATGCGATGCCGCCGAACAGGCACCGTATTTCACTGCCGCCGAACAGGCACCGTATTTCACTGCCGCCGAACAGGCACCGTATTTCACTGCCGTCGAACAGGCACCGTATTTCACTGCCGTCGAACAGCACCGTATTTCACTGCCGTTGAACAGGCACTGTATTTCCCTGGCAATTCACCAATATTTGGCAAAATGCCTGCTCTGAGTAGCCGAATGGCCACAAAATGTCACCGTACCGCGAAATCCACTGCTCGGTGCTTTCCTATTAACCCCTTAGATCTCGGCTGCTCGGATCAGACTCCCACACGCCTGGAGTTCATTGATGTCGCCGGCCTTGGGGCATGGGTTAAATACCCCCCCCCCCCAAGGTAGTGAGCCGGGCGCAGTATGGTGGATCAGACGTGTCGGGATGGGGCCTTAATGGCCGCAATGCTTACTGTTTAGTGAATAAGCCCCTGCGGCCTTGCTTAGCGTCTCCTGAGCCCGTCCTGTTTTATTTACAGAAACGAGCCAATGGGCAGGAGCTGTTTGACCAGATCATGTATCACCTGGACCTCATCGAGAAGGATTACTTCGGTCTGCAGTTCATGGACTCGGCACAAGTGCCGGTGAGTAGTGAAAGTTAATCCGGTATTTAACCCTTTCAAAGCCGCACACACTGCACGCTCTTTAACCCCTGCAATACTGTCTATCCTCTCCCCAGCCCTGGAAGGGCCCCCAGAGCAGACGCCCCGTGCCCTCAGCCGTGGCAGAGTCAGGTCAGGGTGTTCCCCCTGTGCCAGGCCGGCAGGTTTTTGTGCCAAGGGCCACATGAGGGGGGGGGGATAACCGGCTGGGATCACAGCGAGATGCTGAGCGGAGCTCTCTGTGTTTTCCTTCTGTTTTCTTTCATCTCCTCCACATTCCAGAGCGACGGGGAGGCCGGCACAGAGAGGTACCGGTACCCCCCCCCCCCCAGCCAGCCAGGCCAGCCCTGCCAGAGCGCAGGCAACGCACACACAATACCCCCCCCCCCATGAGGGAGACCCCACATACCCCAATATATCACATGCCACCCCATGGGCCACAGAAATAAGCGCACAAAGGGTTAATGCTGGACTCTGTATAAAGCAGTCGCCGGGTGAGACGCGGCCGATTCCGCCGGCAGGTTTTTACAATTTTAAAAAATAAATCAGATTCCTGAAATTCACCCGGAATGAACCTTTTCCTATTGTGTTTTTGTTTCTAGCATTGGTTGGATCACACCAAGAGCATCAAGAAACAAGTGAAAAGTAAGTGCGCCGGCGACACCGCGGTCACATGACGCATTATCACATGATTTAGGGGGTTTACTTGTATTTAGTTTATTTATATTGTTATTTTTGCGGTGTTGGTTCATCGACATGGTATATCTTGGTGTCTCGCGGTGTATCACGGTATATCTTGGTGTCGCGCGGTATATCTTGGTGTCGCGCGGTATATCTTGGTGTCGCGCGGTGTCGCGCGGTATATCTTGGTGTCGCGCGGTGTATCACGGTATCACGGTATATCTTGGTGTATCACGGTATATCTTGGTGTCTCGCGGTATATCTTGGTGTCTCGCGGTGTATCTTGGTGTATCGCTGTGTATCGCGGTATATCTTGGTGTCTCACGGTATATCTTGGTGTCTCGCGGTGTATCACGGTATATCTTGGTGTCTCGCGGTGTATCACGGTATATCTTGGTGTCTCGCGGTGTATCACAGTATATCTTGGTGTATCGTGGTGTCTTGCGGTGTATCCCGCTGTGCTGCTGGGGGGGGGGTCGGTGATAAAGGGAGACGCAGTGACCTCAGACCAGTAATAAATACCTTCCTTCACCTTAAATTACCTGATTTCCCAGCATGCAGCTGGGCATAGCGTGAGGGCGAGACGCGCCGCCGTGAAGTCAGATTTTCGTCCTCTGCGTCCTGCGGTTGCGATGCAGGGAAGCTCTTCTCACAGGGGTTACAGCTGCTTTCGAGTTTGGCCGGCATTGCAGGAGGTGGAGGACGCAGGGACTGTGATGTCATCGTAACGCAGGAAGAGCCTCAAGGGGTTAAATGAAGAGGATTTCTTCTTGCGGTGACGCGTTTCGCCACGAGCCGCCCAGGAGACATTGAACTTGACATAATCCTCCGGCCCATGTGGCTCTTGCTAAAGCGGACGCTGGTGGCCTGCGGTGCCTCGTGTGATGTCACCTCGCCGTGGCAGAGTCATGTATTATGAGTTTATCTCTCGCCGCGGGGTTGTGCGCAGAAGCGGCGTGGGCGCCCCATTAATACCACATGATCCCCGGCGTCCGGCCGCAGCTCAGGGGCGTCGTGTGAAAGCTGTAACGTTTTAAGGTGGTGTGTTTGTGTTGGTGTGTGTGTTTGTGTTGGTGTGTGTGTGTGTGTGTGTGTTTATTGTTACGTGTCCTCTCTGTCTTGCAGTCGGACCCCCTTACTGTCTCCATCTGAGGGTAAAATTCTACTCTTCAGAGCCCAATAACCTGCGAGAAGAGCTGACCCGGTGAGTGTGCTGCGGTCCTGGCCGCGCTGTGTCTTGTCGTGTGACGCATTGGACACAGTCCTGGCCGTGCTGTGGGCTCTATTACATTCTTCGCGCAAACGTTAACGCGTGCGCAAAAACGCATTAACACGAGGGTCAAAACCCTTTGTGCAGAACGTTGTATTACAATGTCAGCGCAAAAAATGCGCGTTAACGTCTCGCGCGGGTGAACCTGCGCGAACACTGCGTGAGCGTAATGTACTGCGCGCCTCCTGTGAGCGCAAATGCGTTTGTGCGCTAGTATGCAGATGGTATTACAATCTGTGCGCAAAATTTAACGCACAGCCTTTGCGCGCATAATTTTAACGTCTTTTAAAAGCTGGTGGTAACGGCAAATCTGAACGTCCTGGCCGAAACCAAATACACCAGCACAAAAAAAAATACACAGCAAAGTACAGTTACACATTCTACACATACCCAAACCATAAAATGGAGAAGTTGTGTGTGTTTTTATTATTGCTGCAGCATATATACTCAGATTGACTTTGACAGGCGCAAAAACTTAACGTGAGATAATTGTGGTTCTTAATTCCGATTGGCTGAATCGCGTGAAAAACAGTCCGCACACCGATTTCTGCGCGCAACATTAATGCGCGTGCGTTTGTGCGCATCCGTTTTACGCGCGTTATTTTTTTGATGGATGAAAAAATGCGCGAGGATTGTAATACCAGCGTTGTTTTACACGCATTAACATTTAACGCTGCGCCCAAAAATTCACGCGTTCTGCCTGCGTTTTTGCATGAATAATGTAATAAAGCCCTGTGTCTTGTCGTTGGACGCGGTCCTGGCTGCACTGTGTCTTGTCGTTGGACGCGGTCCTGGCTGCGCTGTGTCTTGTCGTGTGACGCGTAGGACGCGGTCCTGGCCGCACTGTGTCTTGTCGTGTGACGCGTTAAATGCAGTCCTGGCTGCGCTGTCTTGCTGTGTGACGCGCTGGATGTGGTCCTGGCCGCGCTGTCTTGCAGTGTGACGCGCTGAATGCTGTCCTGGCCGCGCTGTCTTGCTGTGTGACGTGCTGGATGCGGTCCTGGCCGCGCTGTCTTGCTGGATGCGGTCCTGGCCGCGCTGTCTTGCTGTGTGACACGCTGGATGTGGTCCTGGCCGCGCTGTCTTGCAGTGTGACGCGCTGAATGCTGTCCTGGCCGCGCTGTCTTGCTGTGTGACGCTCTGGATGCGGTCCTGGCCGCGCTGTCTTGCTGGATGCGGTCCTGGCCGCGCTGTCTTGCTGGATGCGGTCCTGGCCGCGCTGTCTTGCTGGATGCAGTCCTGGCCGCGCTGTGTGACGCGCTGGATGCGGTCCTGGCCGCGCTGTGTGACGCGCTGGATGCGGTCCTGGCCGCGCTGTGTGACGCGCTGGATGCGGTCCTGGCCGCGCTGTCTTGCTGGATGCGGTCCTGGCCGCGCTGTCTTGCTGGATGCGGTCCTGGCCGCGCTGTCTTGCTGGATGCAGTCCTGGCCGCGCTGTGTGACGCGCTGGATGCGGTCCTGGCCGCGCTGTGTGACGCGCTGGATGCGGTCCTGGCCGCGCTGTGTGACGCGCTGGATGCGGTCCTGGCCGCGCTGTGTGACACGCTGGATGCGGTCCTGTCCGCGCTGTGTGACGCGCTGGATGCAGTCCTGTCCGCGCTGTCTTGCTGGATGCGGTCCTGGCCGCTCTGTCTTGCTGTGTGTGACGCGCTGGATGCAGTCCTGGCCGCGCTGTCTTGCTGGATGCGGTCCTGGCCGCGCTGTCTTGCTGGATGCGGTCCTGGCCGCGCTGTCTTGCTGGATGCGGTCCTGGCCGCGCTGTCTTGCTGGATGCGGTCCTGGCCGCGCTGTCTTGCTGGATGCGGTCCTGGCCGCGCTGTCTTGCTGTGTGACGCGCTGGATGCGGTCCTGGCCGCGCTGTGTGACGTTCTGGATGCGGTCCTGGCCGTGCTGTGTGACGCGCTGGATGCGGTCCTGTCCGCGCTGTGTGACGCGCTGGATGCGGTCCTGTCCGCGCTGTGTGACGTTCTGGATGCGGTCCTGGCCGCGCTGTGTGACGCGCTGGATGCGGTCCTGTCCGCGCTGTGTGACGCGCTGGATGCGGTCCTGTCCGCGCTGTGTGACGCGCTGGATGCGGTCCTGGCCGCGCTGTCTTGCTGTGTGACGCGGTCCTGGCTCCGCTGTCTTGCTGTGTGACGTGCTGGATGCGGTCCTGGCCGCGCTGTCTTGCTGTGTGACGCGCTGGATGCGGTCCTGGCTGTGCTGTGTGACGCGCTGGATGCGGTCCTGGCAGCGCTGTGTGACGCGCTGGATGCGGTCCTGGCAGCGCTGTGTGACGCGCTGGATGCGGTCCTGGCCACGCTGTCTTGCTGGATGCGGTCCTGGCCACGCTGTCTTGCTGTGTGTGACGCACTGGATGCGGTCCTGGCCACGCTGTCTTGCTGGATGCGGTCCTGGCCACGCTGTCTTGCTGGATGCGGTCCTGGCCGCGCTGTCTTGCTGGATGCGGTCCTGGCCGCGCTGTCTTGCTGGATGCGGTCCTGGCCGCGCTGTCTTGCTGGATGCGGTCCTGGCCGCGCTGTCTTGCTGGATGCGATCCTGGCGCGCTGTCTTGCTGGATGCGGTCCTGGCCGCGCTGTCTTGCTGGATGTGGTCCTGGCCGCGCTGTCTTGCTGGATGCGGTCCTGGCCGCGCTGTCTTGCTGGATGCGATCCTGGCCGCGCTGTCTTGCTGGATGCGGTCCTGGCCGCGCTGTCTTGCTGGATGTGGTCCTGGCCGCGCTGTCTTGCTGGATGCGGTCTTGGCCGCGCTGTCTTGCTGGATGCGGTCCTGGCCGCGCTGTCTTGCTGGATGCGGTCCTGGCCGCGCTGTCTTGCTGGATGCGGTCCTGGCCGCGCTGTGTTGCTGGATGCGGTCCTGGTCGCGCTGTGTGACGCGCTGGATGCGGTCCTGTCCGCGCTGTGTGACGCGCTGGATGCGGTCCTGTCCGCTGTGTGACGCGCTGGATGCGGTCCTGTCCGCGCTGTGTGACGCGCTGGATGCGGTCCTGTCCGCGCTGTGTGACGCGCTGGATGCGGTCCTGTCCGCGCTGTGTGACGCGCTGGATGCGGTCCTGTCCGCGCTGTGTGACGTGCTGGATGCGGTCCTGTCCGCGCTGTCTTGCTGGATGCGGTCCTGGCCGCGCTGTCTTGCTGTGTGACGCGCTGGATGCGGTCCTGGCCGCGCTGTCTTGCTGGATGCGGTCCTGGCCGCGCTGTCTTGCTGGATGCGGTCCTGGCCGCGCTGTCTTGCTGGATGCGGTCCTGGCCGCGCTGTCTTGCTGGATGCGGTCTTGGCCGCGCTGTCTTGCTGGATGCGGTCTGGCCGCGCTGTCTTGCTGGATGCGGTCCTGGCCGCGCTGTCTTGCTGGATGCGGTCCTGGCCGCGCTGTCTTGCTGGATGCGGTCCTGGCCGCGCTGTCTTGCTGGATGCGGTCCTGGCCGCGCTGTCTTGCTGGATGCGGTCCTGGCCGCGCTGTCTTGCTGGATGCGGTCCTGGCCGCGCTGTCTTGCTGGATGCGGTCCTGGCCGCGCTGTCTTGCTGGATGCGGTCCTGGCCGCGCTGTCTTGCTGGATGCGGTCCTGGCCGCGCTGTCTTGCTGGATGCGGTCCTGGCCGCGCTGTCTTGCTGGATGCGGTCCTGGCCGCGCTGTCTTGCTGTGTGACGCGCTGGATGCGGTCCTGGCCGCGCTGTGTGACGCGCTGGATGCGGTCCTGGCCGCGCTGTGTGACGCGCTGGATGCGGTCCTGGCCGCGCTGTGTGACGCGCTGGATGCGGTCCTGTCCGCGCTGTGTGACGCGCTGGATGCGGTCCTGGCTGCGCTGTGTGACGCGCTGGATGCGGTCCTGGCCGCGCTGTCTTGCTGTGTGACGCGCTGGATGCGGTCCTGGCTGCGCTGTCTTGCTGTGTGACGCGCTGGATGCGGTCCTGGCCGTGCTGTGTGACGCGCTGGATGCGTTCCTGGCCGCGCTGTGTGACGCGCTGGATGCGTTCCTGGCCGCGCTGTGTGACGCGCTGGATGCGGTCCTGTCCGCGCTGTGTGACGCGCTGGATGCGGTCCTGTCCGCGCTGTGTGACGCGCTGGATGCGGTCCTGGCTGCGCTGTGTGACGCGCTGGATGCGGTCCTGGCCGCGCTGTCTTGCTGTGTGACGCGCTGGATGCGGTCCTGGCTGCGCTGTCTTGCTGTGTGACGCGCTGGATGCGGTCCTGGCCGTGCTGTGTGACGCGCTGGATGCGTTCCTGGCCGCGCTGTGTGACGCGCTGGATGCGGTCCTGGCCGCGCTGTGTGACGCGCTGGATGCGGTCCTGGCCGCGCTGTCTTGCTGGCTGCGGTCCTGGCCGCGCTGTCTTGCTGGCTGCGGTCCTGGCCGCGCTGTCTTGCTGGCTGCGGTCCTGGCCGCGCTGTCTTGCTGGATGCGGTCCTGGCCGCGCTGTCTTGCTGGATGCGGTCCTGGCCGCGCTGTCTTGCTGGATGCGGTCCTGGCCGCGCTGTCTTGCTGGATGCGGTCCTGGCCGCGCTGTCTTGCTGGATGCGGTCCTGGCCGCGCTGTCTTGCTGGATGCGGTCCTGGCTGCGCTGTCTTGCTGGATGCGGTCCTGGCTGCGCTGTCTTGCTGGATGCGGTCCTGGCCGCGCTGTCTTGCTGTGTGACGAGCTGGATGAGGTCCTGGCCGCGCTGTCTTGCTGTGTGACGCGCCGGATGCGGTCCTGGCCACGCTGTCTTGCTGTGTGACGAGCTGGATGCGGTCCTGGCCACGCTGGATGCGGTCCTGGCCGCGCTGTCTTGCAGGATGCGGTCCTGGCCGCGCTGTCTTGCTGGATGCGGTCCTGGCCACGCTGTCTTGCTGGATGCGGTCCTGGCCGCGCTGTCTTGCTGGATGCGGTCCTGGCCGCGCTGTGTGACGCGCTGGATGCGGTCCTGGCCGCGCTGTGTGACGCGCTGGATGCGGTCCTGGCCGCGCTGTGTGACGCGCTGGATGCGGTCCTGGCCGCGCTGTGTGACGCGCTGGATGCGGTCCTGGCCGCGCTGTGTGACGCGCTGGATGCGGTCCTGGCCGCGCTGTGTGACGCGCTGGATGCGGTCCTGTCCGCGCTGTGTGACGCGCTGGATGTGGTCCTGTCCGCGCTGTGTGACGCGCTGGATGCGGTCCTGTCCGCGCTGTGTGACGCGCTGGATGCGGTCCTGTCCGCGCTGTCTTGCTGGATGCGGTCCTGGCCGCGCTGTCTTGTTGTGTGACGCACTGCATGCGGTCCTGGCCGCGCTGTCTTGCTGTGTGACGCGCTGGATGCGGTCCTGGCTGCGCTGTCTTGCTGTGTGACGCGCTGATGCGGTCCTGGCTGCGCTGTCTTGCTGTGTGACGCGCTGATGCGGTCCTGGCCGTGCTGTCTTGCTGTGTGACGTGCTGGATGCAGTCCTGGCCGCGCTGTCTTGCTGTGTGATGCGCTGGATGCGGTCCTGGCCGCTCTGTCTTGCTGTGTGATGCACTGGATGCGGTCCTGGCCGCTCTGTCTTGCTGTGTGATGCGCTGGATGCGGTCCTGGCCGCTGACCTCTCTCCTTCTCTCACAGATACCTCTTTTTTATGCAGCTGAAACAAGACCTTCTGAGCGGGAAGTAAGTGTCGGCCATATTTGGGGGTGAGCGGCTCCTCGGGCCCCTGGGTGTGGGGGTCCGTATCTCGCCCCTTTGTGTATCTCCTCCTTTTTATCTTTGCGCTGTCCCTGGGTTTCGCGGCGGCGCCTGATCCGGCGTTTTGTTTTCTTGCAGGTTGGAGTGTCCCTTCGACACGTCGGTGCAGCTGGCGGCGTATACCCTGCAGGGTGCGTCTCTGCGCGCGCAGCTTAAAGGGGAACACTGGCAGTGCGTGCAGCATGGGGGGCAGGTATTGTGTGACGTGCTGGAGTCGGGGTCCGCTGGTTTTATTCCTCTGGTGCTTTGCTCGCCGGGGGTTAAAGCTCCTCTCCGGTCGCTGATAAGAAGATCCACCGCGCTAAGCCGGACTTAACGCCTCTCCGGGAGGGGGGGGGGTGAGCGGTCATCCTGGGGAACAGGTCTGCCGGATCCAGCTTTATATGTGGGGGGGGGGGGTCAGCGTGGTAGATGGTGCAGGGGGGGTCAGCGTGGTAGATGGTGCAGGGGGGGTCAGCGTGGTAGATGGTGCGGGGGGGGTCAGCGTGGTAGATGGTGCGGGGGGGGTCAGCGTGGTAGATGGTGCGGGGGGGGTCAGCGTGGTAGATGGTGCAGGGGGGTCAGCGTGGTAGATGGTGCAGGGGGGTCAGCGTGGTAGATGGTGCAGGGGGGTCAGCGTGGTAGATGGTGCAGGGGGGGTCAGCGTGGTAGATGGTGCAGGGGGGGTCAGCGTGGTAGATGGTGCAGGGGGGGTCAGCGTGGTAGATGGTGCAGGGGGGGTCAGCGTGGTAGATGGTGCAGCGGGGGTCAGCGTGGTAGATGGTGCAGGGGGGGTCAGCGTGGTAGATGGTGCAGGGGGGCTCAGCGTGGTAGATGGTGCAGGGGGGGCTCAGCGTGGTAGATGGTGCAGGGGGGGCTCAGCGTGGTAGATGGTGCAGGGGGGGCTCAGCGTGGTAGATGGTGCAGGGGGGGCTCAGCGTGGTAGATGGTGCAGGGGGGGGCTCAGCGTGGTGGTGCACAGGGGGGTCAGGCTGGCTCAGGGGGCTCAGCGTGGTAGATGGTGCAGGGGGGGCTCAGCGTGGTAGATGGTGCGGGGGGGGTCAGCGTGGTAGATGGTGCGGGGGGGGGTCAGCGTGGTAGATGGTGCGGGGGGGGGTCAGCGTGGTAGATGGTGCGGGGGGGGTCAGCGTGGTAGATGGTGGGGGGGGGGGTCAGCGTGGTAGATGGTGGGGGGGGGTCAGCGTGGTAGATGGTGCGGGGGGGTCAGCGTGGTAGATGGTGCCGGGGGGGGTCAGCGTGGTAGATGGTGCGGGGGGGGTCAGCGTGGTAGATGGTGCGGGGGGGGTCAGCGTGGTAGATGGTGCGGGGGGGGGTCAGCGTGGTAGATGGTGCGGGGGGGGTCAGCGTGGTAGATGGTGCAGGGGGGGTCAGCGTGGTAGATGGTGCAGGGGAGGCTCAGCGTGGTAGATGGTGCAGGGGGGGCTCAGCGTGGTAGATGGTGCAGGGGGGGGTCAGGCTGGCTCGGGGGGCTCAACGTGGTAGATGGTGCAGGGGGGGGCTCAGCGTGGTAGATGGTGCAGGGGGGGCTCAGCGTGGTAGATGTTGCACGGGGGGGTCAGTTTGGCTCGGGGGGCGGGTGGTCAATGCAGAGACCTTTTGTAAACATGTTTTGTGTGTCCCCCCCTCCCCCCTCTCCGGCTCCGGTTCCGGCGCTCCAGGCGAGTTGGGGGATTTTGACCCGGTGGAGCACATCCCCGACCTGGTCTCAGAATTCCGCTTTGTGCCGACGCAGACGGAGGAAATGGAGCGCGCCATCTTTGAAAAGTGGAAGGAGTTCAGGTACCGCCCCCTGCGCCACACACCCAGCGCCCGGTCACCGTGTCCGCTTCCTGTGCGCGGCGTATGGAGACAACCTGAAACCTTATGAGCCGTGTGACGTCCCGGCGAGTCTTGTGGCACAGATTGCGGTGTGTGTCTCTGTCTCCCCGGGCTGCACCGGCCGTCATGTCTCGCTGTCGCTGAGTTCTCTCAGAATTCGTGGGTTTCACCGTTTCAGCCTCCGCAGATTTTTGGTTCGTTTCTTCCACTTTGGATTATTTTGTGCAATCCAAGATGGCGGCTGCGGGGGTCGCGGCTGCGGGGGTCTCGGCACCGCGGGTGAAAGGTGATGGAGCTGGATATTCCGTTCCTTCGTGCAGATCACCAGCCGGACGCGTTTCGCCGCTTCATCACAGATCAGAGTTTGTGGCGTCACATTGTTTCTCGGTTCCTGTGTCGGAGCCCCCCAGTGACCAGGTCCCCCTCGGGGTTAAATGGGGGCTCATGCAGGGTGTATCCTGGCCGCCCCTCCTCCTCTCCTGTGTCCCACACGGTGCGTTGTTGCGCTGCGCCGCTGGGAGCTGCCATGTTGGTGTTAACTCTTCGTGACTCTCTTGCAGAGGACAGACCCCGGCGGAGGCCGAGACCAACTACCTGAACAAGGCAAAGTGGCTGGAGATGTACGGGGTGGACATGCATATGGTGAAGGTTAGCAACATTAACCCCTTCCTCCCTGGCTGTGCGTGGAGGCAAGAGAGACCAAAACGTAACTCGCGTCGTGACGGACCCGGCGATCAATCCTACTAAGCCTCCAGAGTCCGGCTCCTTCCGTGAAACGCGTCGGACCCTCCTAAACCCCTGATACAGAATAAAAACAGGACCGGCCTCGTTCTCGGATTCCGTGTGTGTCACAAAGCGTCTGTAAAGCCCCAATACTCTGACTCCGCGCCCCACAATATGGATCCTCAGGATAGAAATACGGCGGAAAAGCCATGAATTCCCTCCTCGGTGAATCGCGGCAACTTCCATTAAAGCCCCGAGGTCTGAGCTCCGCGAGGATCTCCTCCTCCTCCTCGATCTCCTCCTCGATCGCCGCCTCCTCTTCCTCGATCGCCGCCTCCTCTTCCCCGATCGCCGCCTCCTCCTCGATCTCCTCCTCCACCCCATCCATCCCAGGAACATGTGAGCGATGTCCCGCAGGCTCTGTGCGCGCCCTGTGTATGATAATGTTCCAGATATTTCTGCTGAATGTTCTTTTATCTCCTCACAGGCGCGGGACGGGAACGAGTACCAGCTGGGTCTGACCCCCACGGGCGTTCTGGTTTTTGAAGGGGAAACAAAGATCGGATTATTTTTCTGGTGAGAGACAGCGCCTGCTCTGCGCGACGGCGCCCTAATCCTCCTGTGCGACGGCACCCTAATCCTCCTGTGCGACGGCGCCCCAATCCTCCTGCGGGACGGCGCCCCAATCCTCCTGCGGGACGGCGCCCCAATCCTCCTGCGGGACGGCGCCCCAATCCTCCTGCGGGACGGCGCCCCAATCCTCCTGCGGGACGGCGCCCCAATCCTCCTGCGGGACGGCGCCCCAATCCTCCTGCGGGACGGCGCCCCAATCCTCCTGCGGGACGGCGCCCCAATCCTCCTGCGGGACGGCGCCCTAATCCTCCTGCGGGACGGCGCCCCAATAATGCTGCGTCACTGCGCCCCGATCATCCTGCGTCACTGCGCCCCGATCATCCTGCGTCACTGCGCCCGATCATCCTGCGTCACTGCGCCCGATCATCCTGCGTCACTGCGCCCCGATCATCCTGCGTCACTGCGCCTGATCATCCTGCGTCACTGCGCCCGATCATCCTGCGTCACTGCGCCCGATCATCCTGCGTCACTGCGCCCGATCATCCTGCGTCACTGCGCCCCGATCATCCTGCGTCACTGCGCCCCGATCATCCTGCGTCACTGCGCCCGATCATCCTGCGTCACTGCGCCCGATCATCCTGCGTCACTGCGCCCGATCATCCTGCGTCACTGCGCCCGATCATCCTGCGTCACTGCGCCCCGATCATCCTGCGTCACTGCGCCCCGATCATCCTGCGTCACTGCGCCCGATCATCCTGCGTCACTGCGCCCGATCATCCTGCGTCACTGTGCCCCGATCAGCCCTGTGAGACGCCGACTAATCTTTTTTGTTGTTTCAGGCCCAAAATCACTCGACTGGACTTCAAGAAGTCGAAGTTAACGCTGGTCGTGGTGGAGGACGATGAGCAGGTGAGTCGCTCCGGATCCAACAAGACTGAAACACGGCGTGTGGGCATGGGGCATGGGGGAGGGGCTAATGTGGGCACAGGAACATAATGGGTTAATGAGGAGATTAAAGCGCTCAGAATATTGAAATCTGCTTTTTCGTAAATAAAGTTGCACTCGGTGTCACGCCATCCCTCACCGCGGCGCCTCCTGCTGGGAGGAAAGGGTAATTCTGAAAATATACGTGGAAGTAAAAGCTAGAAAGAGAAAGAAGTACCAACGAGACATCCAAGACTATAAAAACGGTAACGTCTGGAAGCAGAATGAAATCGGCACCATAGAAGATCCAAAAAAGTACAAATGAAACCCCCATTATGGACGGGGCATTCCGTGCACTACCCTTCCCCTCTGAAGTCCGCTTTTCATGAACAGTGTCCGGATAAGATGCCCATAAAAACACCCTTACCGCAGGGACCGAGGGGGAGATTTAATCATTTCCCAAGATCTTATAATGATAAACCCAACTACAATGAACGATTCGACTATGAATCTCCCTATGAACCAAATGGAAGGTACAGGAGGAGAGGAAATAATTCCTATACCAATAGTAGATTTACGAATCAGAATTACCAGGACCCATCAAAGACATCCTGGATTGGTAATCATAGGCAGAGAGATAGTGACTACTGTGACGGAATGGGGTGTCCGCCTGCGGTCCTGCTCCTATCTGACCCCCTTGATGGCGTCCGGCCCAACTACCGTGTGGCTCGGCACTCGGCGTCTCGAGCAGCCGGATTTACCGACCTCTTGTTGGTGTGGAGGTGGCTGCTGGGCTGACTTGAGGCTCCTTTTCCTGGGATAGACGAGATGTAGAAGGCCGCGGAGTGCCTTCTAGGTGCAATGTGATATGCCCTGAAATAACTCACCAGACGAGGCTGTATGACTTTAAAACAGGGACTGATTTATGAAGGGTTTGGGCATACAATTGAATTTCAACACAGCCTTTCACTCCGAGCAACCAAGGGGAAATCTAGTACCTTTAAATGCATCACACAATTTCACATCTGAATCCACACTCATACAATACAGGATACCTGTTAATACATCACACTCTAATAAAAACCACACCAGTAAAACCACATCTAGACATGAAATAAAATGTCCATACACTTAAACGCACAACCGAAATATAAAAGGAAAAAAATGGTCTTTAAAATTGTCTGAGTTTTTAGTCACGTGGCTCACTGGAAGGAGCGCTCAGGTCCATTACGTGACAACTACGTCCAGTTTCCAGCCTACCCAACCATTCCTACCCACAACAGATACGAAACTCTGAAAGAACAGATGGATTTTCACAGGAATCACCTGCAAGCAGACAGGAACCTCACAACCATAAGAAGAGGCTGGTCACCAGGGAAAAGACCATACCAGGAAGAGGATGCAGATCAGGGAGGGCTAGAAGAAGAAAGAAGGAGAAAATAAGCAGGAAGGAGGGATTTACAACCTGATGGAGACTCCACTTACAGATGCTCAAACAAAACTTTTGAAAAAAGGCATGAAATTCGCCCCCACCACCAATATGAATATATTTGAAGTTTACATCTACCTGCAGAATTTTAAAAAGAACCTATGCCTGAAAAAATACTTTTTGAAAAACCCGATTGATAGACCGAAATAATATTCAGGTGTATCAACATACGAATCTCAAAGAAAAATCGAGTTTTTTTTCCCCAAATCTCTCATTTCCCAAGAAATGAATACTTTTGAACAGATGGTGCTGAATGATATAAGCAAAATTAAGACATCGACCCAGTCCAATAACCTAACCCAGAAAGAGAGGCCTTAAAAGAACTCCCATCAAATGATAAAATCGAGATAAAACCAGCTGATAAAGGTGGTGGTACAGTAATCCTGTCTGCAATGTATTACAAAGAAGAAGCATGCAGGATACTGGGCGACGAGAATACATACAAAAAACTAACGAAGAACCCCACAAACGAGATCCAGCAAAAATTCGATGACTATTTTGATGAAGGTTATGCTCTAGGCATCCTTAATAATCAAGAACATCAATATCTAAAAATAAAACACCCAAGCACACCAGTGTTTTATTTTCTCCCGAAGATTCGTAAGGACATTAATAAACCACCAGGGAGACCTATTATTTCTGGAGTGGGATCAGTATCGAGTAGACTATCAGAATATATTGACCACATACTTCAACCCTTTGTCACCGATACTACAACCCACCTGAAAGATACGATGGCCCTTTTGAACATACTGACAGACATCAAATGGGAGGACGACCTACTTTTAGTAACGAGTGATGTCCAATCACTCTGTACTATTATACCACATCAAATGGGAATTGAAGCAACCGAACATTTTTTGAAAATGAATGATACACTACAACCAGAGCAGATTGTTTTTATTCTTGAAGGTATACGCCTAATTTTAGAGAACAACTTCTTTTATTTCCAGGAAGATTTTTACTTGCAACTTAATGGAACTACCATGGGGACAAGGTTCGCCCCATCATATGCTAACCTCTTTATGGCACTTTGGGAGACATCTTTCTTACCGACGTATCAGGACAACCTTATATGCTATAAACGCTATATTGACGATATTTTTTTCATTTGGAGAGGTGGAACCGATACACTACAACATTTTTTACAAATGCTAGACCAGAATAATAGAGGCATTAAGCTCACAACTACTTGGAGCAACGAGCAAAATTTTTCTGGACCTGAGCATATTTATTCAAGATAACAAGATCAAGACCGAAACTTTTTTAAAAAAGTGGACGTCAATAGCTACATTGGAACAACTAGTTGCCATCTACCCCAATGGCTAGAAGGAGTCCCTAAGGGACAATTTCTACGAATTAGAAGGAATTGCACAGATGTGACCACGTACGAGACACAATCAGGAAAACGCAAGAAAGACTTTGTAGAAAAGGGATACGATCCAGACGCACTCGAGACAACTAGAATAGAGGTGAGGAACGTAGAACGTACCACTCTACTCCAGAAGAAACAGAAGATAAATATGGGATATGCAGCCGATGTACCATTCATTTTCCTGTACAGCGCCCAGAACAAACATATCAGGAAAGCGATAAGAAGATATTGGCCGATCCTGAGAAGGGACCCACAGCTAAAGGATATACTGCCTGAAAACCCCAGAATGATATGTAGAGGAGCCAGTAACCTTAAAATGAAACTGGCACATAAACACACTAAAATATATATACCAAAACCCAATTTCTATAGCATTAAGAAAGGATTCCATCAATGCGGTAATTGTCTAAATTGCCGGAATACAAAAGTAAAAAACAGATCATCACACAAATCGATGGAATTACTGGACCGATTAAGCTTAGAGAGATATAATTACTTGCTTTATGAAGAATGTGATCTATTTGCTCATATGTCCTTGTGGTTTGAAGTACGTGGGCAGAACCACCAGACCCCTCAACATACGGATACAAGAACACATTAGGAATATCAGGAATGGAAACGATAACCATAGCGTCCCGCTACATTTTAAACTCAAACACGCCATGAACCCAGATGGGCTGATCTTTATCGTAATAAAAAAGGTTGAAGCACCATGGCGAGGTGGAAATTTTGATAAACTGATTGGGAGAGAGGAGATGAACTGGATTTTTAACCTAGGTTCGCTACAACCACAAGGACTAAATGCTGACTTCGAACTGTGTCACTTTTTAATTAAGGTTCACATCCATATCTCTTGCACATCAATTATATACTTTAAGTAACTTTTATTCCAACATTAATTTTTATTATCCATCTACTTTGGGTTTATTTTTAAGGGAAATGTATAGTCGTCTTTTATTTTTCCATCTACTCTTTTTTAATACGTCTCTACATATGTTCCCCTCTCTTTTTTTCTACGCCCCTCTTTTTTCTACGCCCCTCTTTTTTATACGCCCCTCTTTTATACGAATTCTATAATTATACACTCACTGTGCTTCACTTATTTACTATTTTTTTTGTATGATGCATCTGTTTATCGTCATATTGTTTTACTATTCAACTACATTATATCCGAGGGATGGTTGTCTCTTCCCCATATTTTATAGATATTTAAGTGTTTATGTTGTTCCTGCTAGCGTGAATCAATCGTCCTCGCCATTTTGGTATACCTTCCCCATTATGTCTAGTGACTGCTCGAGTAATCTCTTGTTTTTATAATTTCCCCTTTTGTATTCCACTTTCTCTCCTTCATTTTATTTTATTTTATTTTGCGCGATGCTAAAAGGTGGGGACTGGTCTTTCTTCCCCCCCCCCCCACGCATGTAGCCCGCTTTAGGCACCATCAGCTATGTTTAATTTCAGGTTCCCCCGCTGGCAATTGGAATGTATGCCCCGATCTTTTGGCACACACTGCCATGACGGTTGCGATGCGCAACTGGAACGCATGCTCCATGTGCTGGAACGCACCGCCATGATGGCTGTGGTGCGCTCTGATGACGTCTTACCTAACATGTGACCAGGAGACCCGCGAACCCGGAAGTAAGTTGACAGACACGCTTCAAATGGAAAATTCACTGCATCTATATAAGAACAGACCCGTGGAGTGTCTCCGATTGCTCCTTTTTTCCTGACTATGGACTGATGAAGGCACGTGAGGTGCTGAAACGTGTATCCACCATTCCTTTTTGACCCCCCCCCTTTTTTAAACCTTCTGTATTAATCCTCCATTCTTTTATTATTAAACTACTTTTTTAATTCTACTCAGTTTGTAGTTTGTTTCCATGGTTTGTACTATATCAGACACTGAACTAGTTCTGTGTATGATACAAATATTTGCTCCTCTATCTACCCAAGTCACGTGTAGACTGCCAAAGAGGTAATGGTGCCCACCGATTAAGGAGCACCACAGGCCACTAAGTTGAGCCTGGATTGATAAGGTCGGTGAGCAAGAGAACCAAAGAAGGGAAGAGGCCACTTTTTACTTGGCCCAGTGTACTTCGAACCAGAGCCTGGATAATATAGGCTCTGGAAAGTGTAAGTGTCCCCCTATTTTTTGTACTACAAGCCAATAAGTACAGACAGTATTTGTCACGGAACGGACATGAGAGCTCTTTTCAGCGAGCCACAGGACTAAAGACTGAACCCTTTTTAAAGACCATTTTTCCTGTTTTCGTTTTGGTTTTGCGTGTGAGCCTATGGACCTCTTATTTTATTGCTAGATGTGGTTTTATTGGTGTAATGTAATGAAAATGTACCCTGTATGATGTGACTGTAAAAGTATGAAAGAAACCGTTTGTATGTGTTTTTCCCCGTCGCCATTTTGCTCATCCCAGCATGGTTTCACAGAACAAAGGATCTCATGCCCCAAGATGGAGGATACAGCAAGCCAGTTGATTGGAGGCTTTTCCAAGACCTCATCTGGCTAATCCCTGGACAATGGGAAGGCTGAAAGGGACCTGATAGGGAACAGGAGGCTGGGAAAGGAGCCAATCAGTGCTGGTTGTGTGGGTGGGGGAGTTGGTAATCTGTTTGTGTAAAGTTGTATAAATGACCCTGTTGAAACCCATAAAATACAGTTCACTGTTTTAAAGCATACAGCCACGTCTGGTGTCTTCATTTCAGAGCTACAATCACTATTGCAGGAGACACTCAGCGGTCTCCTGCATCACCACTCAACCCAGGAACGGGATCCCCAAGGCAATACCGCACCATCTCTCCAGACGCCGGACCAATGCCATTTCATCCTCCAGGCCGCTCGAGACGCCGAGTGCCGTGCCACTCGGTAGTCGGGCCGGACGCCATCAAAGGGGGGGGGGTCAGATAGAGCAGGACCGTAGGCGGACTTCCATCCCGCCACAGCGGCAGCGATGGGATATCTCTTTGAACCCCCAGAAAAAGCACTCAGCATGGCAGGGTACGCCAACTACAAAAAAGACACCCTGCGGGGCATCCTGGAGAGCCGAGGAGGCACCCCGGGCTCAAAAAGTAAAGCCGCCCTGATCGAGGAACTGCAGGAAATGGACCAGGGAGCCGTGGGCACGCCAACCTTACCACCCAGGCATTGGTCCCAGAATATCCCTTCCAAAGGAAAGTGCGGCAGCGGCTAGCCCTCTTCGGAGCCGCCCCGTCAGAAGCCGCTATACACAATGCCATCCAGGAGATCCGGCAGGAAGAGGAGCAAGAGAAGGACCGTCAGCACGAGCTGCGGATGGCGGTGCTCCGAGCAAAAAGGACTGAATACCCTGCCCCTGAACCCTACCCCGTAGAACCCTGGTTCGAGGTTGACAGCTCAACTGGAGCTTCATCCAGGGAATCTACAACCCCCAGCGATACTTCTTTATGGACTTACAGCTCGCCTGGAGTTTTAATTGAGGAAACCGCACATCTCAGCGACCCTTGGATGGAAGCTTACAGTCCGCCTGGAGCTGCATCCGAGGACGCCACACCCCCCATCGAGTGGTGGTGCCACTGTTACAGCACCCTCGCAGACACGAGGGCTGAATTCCCGAGAAGGCTACAGGAGGGCCTGGATCGGTATCATGGATCTACAGTTGAGCCCTCTGGGCCCGAGTGGCGGGACGAGATCCGCCAAGAACTCTGGTACGAGGCACTGTACCATGAAAGGGACTACCATGGTGTCAATGTTCCCTCCGACGCTGCCATCTACCAAGTGCAGTACAATGCCAGAGCAGCATTCCTGAAAGGCCGACCCCCAGAGGAGTGGGAGGCAGAGCTCCAATACCTGGTTCAGCAGGAGATCGCACTGGATGCCGCTTACCAGGCGTCCCAGTGGTTAATAGGCCCCCTGCTACCCCGCACCATCGACGGCGCCTCCACCGCAGGCCTCCACTACGGCGGCACAGGGCTGCTATAGGAAAGGATGGCCAACGACCCCGGGTTTGGAGAAGAGTCGGAGTGGCGGTTGGAGGAGATACTGGAACGCCGCGAAGAGGAACTCTCATACGAAAGCAAGGACTTCGAGATAGAGGAACTGGAGTTCCTGGTAGAGCGCGAATGGGAGCTTGAGAAGGCCTACAGAAGGTTGTTGGACGACGCTCCGCAGTCAGGCCTAAGCCCCATGACCTGGGACTGTCTGGCCGAAGAAGCAGACAGTCCAAGTGACACGGAAGTATTGGAGCCAGAGATGCTCCCATGGGTCCCCGTCGGGACCACAGTAGACGAGCCGGCCAGGTCGGAAGAAGCATGGCAGGTGCCAAGCGACCAGAATGGGCCGCGTAAAGGGTCCGAGTGGCCCAGAGAGGAAGTTATCCTCCCGCCCCCGCAAGAAGACACTGTGCCAGTGTCCGCTTACCCAGCAGAAGAGCTGGCAACGGGGCAGAGTGCGCTGGCCTCTGCCCATCCTCCACCATCTGCCCCGAGGAGCAGAAAGGGGATACCCTCGAGCTGCTTATCCCGCAGCCGCTTACCCCATCCAACCCCCTGGACTTTGTTCCTGTACCCACCTCCCCAGACGAAGAGCTGGCAACGGGGCAGAGTGCCGCTGGCCTCTGCCCACCCTCCATCGTCTTCCCTGAGGAGCAGAAGGAGGATTTACCCAAGCTGCTTATCCCGCAGCCGTTGACCCCATCCGGCCCCCTGGACTTTGTTCCCACACCCGCTTACCCAGCAGAAGAGCTGGCAACGGGGCAGCGTGCTGCTGGCCTCTGCCCACCCTCCCTCGTCTGTCCCGAGGAGCAGAAGGAGGATTTCCCCGAGCTGCTTATCCCGCAGCCGCTTACCCCATCCAACCCCCTGGACTTTGTTCCTGTACCCACCTCCCCAGCAGAAGAGCTGGCAACCGGACAGAGTGCTGCCGGACTCTGCCCAACCTTCACCGCCTGCCTCGGGGAACAGAAAGAAGATACACCCGGGCTGCTTATTCCGCAGCCACTGACCCCACCGGAGATGGAGGACGCCATTCTCCTGCCCGGGGACCCTTCCTTGGCCTTGAACCCCCCCCCAGCCGACGTGCTGGCAATGGGGCAGAGTTGAAACAGGCTCTGCCCATCTCCACACCCCTTTGGCCCGGAGGCCCCATGCAGCCACTGTTTTTTCCAACGGCTGACCAGGGCACTCGGGGCGTGTGCATTTAGCACCTGTTTTTCCTGGGTGCGCGATACCTCCGGAGGTGGTACAGGCGGTACCCCTCCCCGACCACAGGACCCTTATTCCGGAGGGGGTACCCCCAAAGACTTGTACCCCCAACACGCCAGGCACTGCCGCAAGGACAAATGGAGAAGCCTGGTGGCTCGCCTCCTTCCCACAGACTATGGGCCACAAAGACTGCTCCGACTTCCCCGAGTCGACCCGTGTGGGTCCAACCGTGTCCGTCGGACTCTAGAAGGGGGGAGAAATGTCACGGAACGGACATGAGAGCTCTTTTCAGCGAGCCACAGGACTAAAGACTGAACCCTTTTTAAAGACCATTTTTCCTGTTTTCGTTTTGGTTTTGCGTGTGAGCCTATGGACCTCTTATTTTATTGCTAGATGTGGTTTTATTGGTGTAATGTAATGAAAATGTACCCTGTATGATGTGACTGTAAAAGTATGAAAGAAACCGTTTGTATGTTGTCACGGAATGGCCCAGCACCCTCAGCCAGGGGCGGTGCAGTGACAGTGGTGGCTATGGACACTTAGGTGCGGTGGCACGCACCTAGTTTTGCAAGTACTTTTATTTAGATGTGATTATTGTGTGGTGTAATAAAGTGTCCCCTGTTGGTATTGTGAAATGTAATTCCCTTTGTCTGCCACGCCCGCCGCCATTTTCTGATCACCTCGTGGTTCAGATCAGAATACTCGGATCGTAAAATGGCCGAATCGGCAACTCCCCGATTCGTAACGGCCAATACGAATCGGGGCCAGGGTGCCTCCTGCCAGCGAGGGCCAATGGGACTTGTGTGGGCGGGCAGGGATCCCCATTGTATTCATAAGTGTGTAAAGTGATAAATGCGTGTGTTGTGAAAAATAAAGGCAGATTTTGCAGTGCATCCAGCTTTGACTGATGTGTCTTTTTCTCCGCCGTACTTTTCGTTCTGAGAATCCCTCGAGGCTCAGGGTGCGGCGTTCAGATCCGAACCGAACCGAGCGCTCTGTGCCTGCATCGAGCATCAGGGCAGAGGCGCAGCGGAAGGTGATTCGGTTCCCAGATCGAGAGATCCGATCCGAAGGGCGCGGCCGTGTACCGCGCTTCGGTATTGCGAGGGATTGCGGTAAGATCCGAATCCCTCGCCGATCCCGCAAGATCCGAAGATTCATCTGTCCCCGATCCGAAGAGTCCTCCACTGAGATCCGAAGATTTACCCGCGCCGGGATCGGAAACGTTTCCCGCAGAAGATCCGAAACGTTTCCCACATAAGATACGAAGATTCCTCCGCGGCTGGCAGATCCGATCTCCACGAACGCCCCACACCCGCAAGGTCAGTGAACCAGCTGCTCGGGACGCTGAGTGCCGTATGGCTCAGTGGTCGGGCTGGTTCTAGGCAGGGGTCCCCTCCACCGCCCGCTAACCCCTCCCCGGGGTCACGCCAGGCCGCACGAGACGCCGAGTGCGCGCCACTCGGTAGTCGGGCCAGCGGTAAGCGACGGGGTCACGCAGATAGAGCACACCCGCAGGCGGAACAACATCCCATTCCGTCATACTGGTGGCAGCGGTGGGATCGCTCTCTGCAGACCCCTAGGAGACCTACGCCATGGCGGTGTACACCCACTACGACAGGGACACCCTGCGTGGGATGTTGGAGAACCGGGGAGGAACGCCGGGTAACAAGAAAAGGAAGACCCTGATCAAGGAACTGACCAGGATGGATCAGGACAGGGTGACGACGCCCGTCCCCAGCCCTGTCCAAGCAGAGGTGGAGGAAGATGCTGGTCTCCGAGAGGTGCGGCGTCGGATCGCCCTGCTAGGAGATGCCCCGACGACGGCGGACCGATGCAAGGTGATTCGGGAGTTCTACCGGGAAGTTGAGCAGGAGAAGGAACGCCAGCACGAGCTGCGGTTGGCAGAGCTCCGCGGAGCAGAGACTGAATATGTTGACCCCGAACCCTACCCTGTGGAACCCTGGGTCGAGGCTCACAGCTCGACTGGAGCTTCACCCCGGGAATCTGCAAACCCCAGTGACTACGCTTGCGGGACTCTCAGCTCGCCTGGAGCCTGTACTGAGGACGTCACTCATCCCAGCGACCCTCGGATGGAGACTCACAGCTCGCCTGAAGCTGCATCTGAGGACGCCACATTCCCCATGGAGGAGCGGTGCTCCTGCGCTGGCACCTTCGCTGACCTGAAGGTCGTGTTGGCGAGAAGGCTGCAGGAGGGCCTGGAGCGGGACCAGAGGTCCACAGAGGAACTGTGGTACGAGGCCCTGGACCATGAGCGGGACTGCCATGGTGCGTACATTCCTTCCGACGCTGTCGTCCATCGGGTGCAGTACGATGTGCGAGCAGCGTTCCTGCAAGGTCGGGCCCCAGAGGAGTGGGAGGCCGAGCTCCGGAGTCTGGTGCAGGAGGAGATCGCACTGGACGCCGCGTACCGCGCGCTCCGGTGGCTAACCGCCTCTCCGACGGTGCGCCCTATTGGAGGCAGCTCCACTGCAGGGCCTCGCTACGGAGGCACGGGGCTGCTCTACGCGAGCATGGCCGCCGACCCCGAGTTTGGGGAGGAGACCGAAGAACGGATGGAAGACATCCTGGAACGACGGGAACTGGAGATCCCGTCAGACAGCAGGGACTCGGTGTTTGAGGAGCTGGAGTCCCTAGCCGAGCGAGAGTGGGAGCTCGAGGTGGCTTATCGAAGACTGTTGGACGGCGTTCCGCAGTCGAGCCTGAGCTCCCCGTGGTGGGACGGGTCGGCGGAGGAAGTCGACAGTCCCCAGGTTTGGGACCTATGGGAGGCCGAGGCGGACCCATGGGTGCCCGTGGGGGTTCCGACAGAGGAAGTTACCCCCTTCACCCCGCAAGAGGACAGGGTGGCCGAGGCCACGGGTCCAGTGGGGGAGGAGACGGATGGTCTCCCCGGGATGGGTTGTGCGCAACCATTGTTTGCCCCGGGGGGTGAAGTGACCATCCTTCCCCAAGGAGATCTCCAACCAGCGGAAGAGCTGGCTACGGGGCAGAGTGCCGCTGGCCTCTGCCCACTACTCAAAATCTGCCAGGAGGAGCAGACAGATGGTCCCCCCGGGATGGGTTGTGCGCAACCATTGATTGCCCCGGGGGGGAAAGAAACCATCCTCCCGCAAGGAGATCCTCACCCAGCTGAAGAGCTGGCCACGGGGCAGAGCGCCGCTGGCCTCTGCCCACTACCCACAGTCTGCCAGGTGGAGCAGACAGATGGTCCCCCCGGGCTGGGTTGTGCGCAGCCAGTGACGGTCCCGGGGGGGAAAGAAACCATCCTCCCGCAAGGAGATCTCCACTCAGCAGAAGAGCTGACACCAGGGCAGAGCGCCGCTGGCCTCTGCCCGTTTCTCCCAACTTGCCCCGAGGGGCAGAGCGAGGATGACCCCGTGCAACTGCCGTTGCATCCATTTGTCCCCTTCTTCGGCTGCCAGGAAGAGCAGCCAGGTTTGGCTCTATTTGCTCCTTCGGCTGCCGTGTCCGTACCTGGCCAACCAGCGGAAGAGCTGGCAACGGGGCAGAGCGCCGCTGGCCTCTGCCCATTTTGGCAACCCTTGGGCTTGGGGGCCTCACACAGCCACGGTTCTTTCCCACGGCTGACCTGGGCACCCGGGGCGTGTGCATTTAGCACCCGGGTTCCCCGGGTGAGCGATAACTCTGGAGGGGACACAGGAGGTACTCCGGCCCAGACGTATGTCCTCTCGCCCAGCCGGGGTAACCCTAAGGACGTGGGGTCCCGACCAAGCTGGCACGGCCGCAAGGCCAAATGGAGAGGCCTGGTGACCCGGCCTCCCCAGACAGACTACGGGCCTGGGAGCACCGACTTCCCCGGTATGACCCGGTGGGGTCAGACCAGGTGCGTCGAACTGGGGGAGGGGGAGGAGTGTCACGGAATGGCCAGCACCCTCACCAGCCAGGGGCGGTGCACAGTGACAGTGGTGGCTATGGACACTTAGGTGTGGTGGCACGCACCTAGTTTTGCAAGTACTTTTATTTAGATGTGATTATTGTGTGGTGTAATAAAGTGTCCCCTGTTGGTATTGTGAAATGTAATTCCCTTTGTCTGCCACGCCCGCCGCCATTTTCTGATCACCTCGTGGTTCAGATCAGAATACTCGGATCGTAAAATGGCCGAATCGGCAACTCCCCGATTCGTAACGGCCAATACGAATCGGGGCCAGGGTGCCTCCTGCCAGCGAGGGCCAATGGGACTTGTGTGGGCGGGCAGGGATCCCCATTGTATTCATAAGTGTGTAAAGTGATAAATGCGTGTGTTGTGAAAAATAAAGGCAGATTTTGCAGTGCATCCAGCTTTGACTGATGTGTCTTTTTCTCCGCCGTACTTTTCGTTCTGAGAATCCCTCGAGGCCTCAGGGTGCGGCGTTCAGATCCGAACCGAACCGAGCGCTCTGTGCCTGCATCGAGCATCAGGGCAGAGGCGCAGCGGAAGGTGATTCGGTTCCCAGATCGAGAGATCCGATCCGAAGGGCGCGGCCGTGTACCGCGCTTCGGTATTGCGAGGGATTGCGGTAAGATCCGAATCCCTCGCCGATCCCGCAAGATCCGAAGATTCATCTGTCCCCGATCCGAAGAGTCCTCCACTGAGATCCGAAGATTTACCCGCGCCGGGATCGGAAACGTTTCCCGCAGAAGATCCGAAACGTTTCCCACATAAGATACGAAGATTCCTCCGCGGCTGGCAGATCCGATCTCCACGAACGCCCCACACCCGCAAGGTCAGTGAACCAGCTGCTCGGGACGCTGAGTGCCGTATGGCTCAGTGGTCGGGCTGGTTCTAGGCAGGGGTCCCCTCCACCGCCCGCTAACCCCTCCCCGGGGTCACGCCAGGCCGCACGAGACGCCGAGTGCGCGCCACTCGGTAGTCGGGCCAGCGGTAAGCGACGGGGTCACGCAGATAGAGCACACCCGCAGGCGGAACAACATCCCATTCCGTCATATATGTGTTTTTCCCCGTCGCCATTTTGCTCATCCCAGCATGGTTTCACAGAACAAAGGATCTCATGCCCCAAGATTTAGGATGCAGCGGGCCAGAGGATTGGAGGCTTTTCCAAGACCCCATCTGCCTAATCCCTGGACAATGGGAAGGCTGAAAGGGACCTGATAAGGAACAGGAGGCTGGGAAAGGAGCCAATCAGTGCTGGTTGTGTGGGTGGGGGAGTTGGTAATCTGTGTGTGTGAAGTTGTATAAATGACCCTGTTGAAACCCATAAAATTCAGTTCACTGTTTTAAAGCATACAGCCGCGTCTGGTGTCTTCATTTCAGAGCTACAATCACTATTGCAGGAGACACTCAGCGGTCTCCTGCATCACCACTCAACCCAGGAACGGGATCCCCAACGCCATTTCATCCTCCAGGCCGCTCGAGACGCCGAGTGCCGTGCCACTCGGTAGTCGGGCCGGACGCCATCAAAGAGGGGGGGGGTCAGATAGAGCAGGACCGCAGGCGGACTTCCATCCCGCCACAGTATTGTACTATCACTCTCTTTTTTTTTTTTCTTCCTTACCCCGAGAACCTGGAATATACTAGGACTTCAAGGAGAAGATCCTTATTTGGATTTTCACATATGCATGGACGCTAAGAGTGAGAGGCATATATAGACTTTAATTAGACTTTTTCCCCACTTACGAATAGCCTATTATTTTTGGCGTGCACTTTTTTGTTTTGTATCTGCGGCTTTTCTATTTTTTCCGCAAGACTATATTTTTTTCTCTATATAAACACTGTTGCACTTTTTTGGCTCACCATTGCCAATTCCAGTACCTTGATTGTCATTGTTATACTCGCACTTTATATTCGCATTTTGCACAAGACATGTGTTTTTTATGAATTGTTTTTTATGAATTGAGTTTAGAGGGTTCATTTTATTGATATTGTTGCACTTTTCTTGGTGTGTCACTGATGTTGACACCAACATTTTAGCTGCTATTGCAATATATGCACTTTTGCACATTTTAGTGTTTAACTCACGGTAGCACTTTATCACCGGTCTTTCTGACCGTGCTTATATCCCACATCAAATACTGGGGATTTACCGTTCACCTAGGATATAAAATCTTCCTTGGTTTTATCCCTGCACAGAACAATTTCCTGTATTATCTGTCATCTAGCCGTTTGCAAGCTTTTTTCTATACCTCACTGACGTATATTAGCTACTATTATAATTTAAGATTCCTTTTGCGCCACTGGAGTAACCCCTATCTTTTCTGTATCCTTTCAACACATTTCTGTCGAGGTTTTGTGTCCCTCTCCTAATAGGCTGCATCTACACCTAAACTATTATCCCATTTCAATTTAGCGCCTCCCCCGTACCACCTTTTTGTTAATTCTGCAAAGCGTCTCGCTAAGCGTTGGCTTAGAATGATGACATCACAGCCCGGCTACATGAGGTCAGCGTTAAAGCTTCACCTCTCCTTTTATCATTCGAAGTTCTTCTAAAATCCCTGCCGGTGTTTGATTCTGCTCTGAGTTGCCGCAGCGGTGAGTAACCTGTGCCGCCCCCCCCCCCTTGTGTTTTTCCGGGTCGCGCAGGGTAAGGAGCAGGAGCACACGTTCGTTTTTAAGATGGATCACCCCAAGGCCTGCAAACACCTCTGGAAGTGCGCGGTGGAGCACCATGCCTTTTTCCGGCTACGCGGCCCGGTGCAGAGAAGTTCCAGTCGTGCCGGGTTTATTCGGCTGGGATCGCGGTTTAGATACAGGTTAGTCTCCAGCGGCAGGCGCGATGCCGAGAATGATTGACCGGTAATTCCGGCAGCGCTGCTTGAATTGTTGGCGTTTACCTGGGCGTGCGTGTTTCTGCAGACACGGCACCAGCGTGGTTACTGGGGTCATGTGTCCGTATCGTTGTCAGTGATGGATTTGTGTCAGTTTGCCGGCACGGTTCCTGGGGACGCAGTCGCTGACGGGATTTGTGTCTTTTATTTAGTGGGAAGACGGAATATCAAACCACAAAGTCCAACAAGCCGCGGCGATCCTCCACGTTCGAACGCCGACCGAGCAAGCGCTACTCCAGGCGGACCATGATGAGAGGTAAAGGGGGCGGTGTGAGGTCGGAATGCAGGGTGCGAGGCCGGGGTGTGAGGTCGGAATGCGGGGTGTGAGGTCGAAATACAGGGTGCGAGGCCGGGGTGTGAGGTCGAAATACAGGGTGCGAGGCCGGGGTGTGAGGTCAGAATGCAGGGTGCGAGGCCGGGGTGTGAGGTCGGAATGCGGGGTGTGAGGCCTGGGTGTGAGGTCGGAATGCAGGGTGCGAGGCCGGGGTGTGAGGTCGGAATGCGGGGTGCGAGGTCGGAATTTATTTATTTATCAAGGATTTTACCAGGAAGGATACATTGAGATTTCTCTTGTTTTCAAGTATGTCCTGGGTTCAAGAACATTGAAGTGTTACAGTTACAGAAATACAAAGTAATACAATGTAAGATATTAACAACACAAATATACAGATTAACAGAAAATAAATATGTAGGAAATAGTCATTATGTTACATGTTTACAGGTGGATTCTGTATTGAGGTATGTTAATAGGGAGCTCGAGTGACTTAAGACTGGGGGAAGATTTGATGGTGTCTGGGAGGTTATTCCATAATTGTGGTGCTCTGTAGGAAAATGAGGATCGAGCCACTGTCTTTTTGTATTGTAGTATTGCAAGTAAGGTGCTGGTCCTGGATCTGAGGTTATAGGATGAGGGAGCTGCTGGGGGAAGCAGTCTATTCAGGTAGGGTAGCAGCTTCCCAGAAAAGCTCTTAAACACCAGGCTGGAAAGGTGAAGGGTGCGTCTGGATTCCAGCGATGGCCAGTTTAGCTCTTTTAACATGTCACAATGGTGGGTCATGTAGTTACATTGTAGCGCAAAGCGGCAGAATGAGTTATACAATGTAGTAAGTTTCTGAAGATGTAGTGTACGCAGCCGCCCCGCAAACACATCTCCATAATCAATAGCCGGCATTAGCATTTGTTGTACAATCTGCTTTCTTACCGCGGGGCTCAGGCAGGATTTGTTTCTGTACAGGGCACCTAGTTTGGGGTAAAGTTTAGATGAGAGTTTTTCGATGTGGGGCCAAAGGATAGATTTGGGTCTAACCACATACCTAGATATTTGAGAGAAGTGACTGTGGTCAGCGTGCCATTTGATTTTGTCCCAACACATAAGTGAGGATTTTGCAATTTGTGTAGTTTAGGTTTTGTTCCAAAGAGCATCGTTACAGTTTTGTCATTATTTAAAAAACGTTTGTTGTGTTTGATTCACTTTTCTACCTCTGTGAATTGTTCTTGCAGCACGGCCTCCAGCTGCGGGAGATTTGGTTTGCTGGTATAGATTACAGTGTCGTCTGCATACATGTGTACAGTTGAGGCTTTGCAGACGTTGGGCAGATCATTTATGAATATTGTGAATAGCAGGGGGCCGAGTATTGAGCCTTGGGGTACTCCGCAAGTGACTGGGAGCGGGAGGGAGGAGCTGCCAGAAATTGACACATATTGTGATCGGTTGGATACATATGATTGAAACCAGGTTAACGTGCGATCACCAATGCCAGAGTTTTTAAGTTTTTCTAACAAGATGCCATGGTCTACTGTGTCAAAGGCCTTGGCAAAATCAAGGCAGATGCTCCAGTTAGGGTTCCTTGTTCCATCCCAGCTTGGATATCATTACAGACTTTTAAAAGGGCGGTTGTAGTTGAGTGATTTGGACGAAAGCCTGATTGATCCGGGATTAAGTAGTTCCAATATTGATAATAATCACGTAATTGTGTGTAGATGCATTTTTCCAAAATTTTTGACATTACAGGGAGCAACGATATCGGACGGTAGTTTGATACCAAAGTATTGTCTCCACTTTTATGGATAGGTACCACCCTTGCAGTCTTCCAGAGTTTGGGTATGTATCCAGTCGCCAGTGATTCATTGATTAGGGTTGCGACAGGATTTGCAATTGCCGGTGCACTGATTTTCAGCAGCATTGCTGGGATTTGATCAGGTCCACACTGGTATTTCATTTTTTGCTTACGGAGAAGTTTAGTAACGACTCTGACAGGCACTGGCCTAAAACTGAATTCCTGTCTGATACAGGGACTTTGCACAGTTGGAGGGGCCTGACCTGCATGAGGCCTTTCTGATTGCATATCATTTCCTAGCTTGGCAATCGAAGTGGTGGCGCATCCAACAAAATAACCATTAAAGGCATTTGCTACATCTAGGGGGTGTTGCAGGGTTTGGTTGTTTACTTTGATAGCAGCCGGCTGGGAGTGGACTGGGGGTGCTTGTATGTTACTTACGGTTCTCCAAAAGTTTCTAGGGTTTGATATGTTATAGTTTAGATTTTCATTGAAGTAATGGGCTTTAGCCATTTTTGTTTGTTTTGTGCATTCATTCCGGCATTTTCGGTATTCGCAGTGATCGATCATGGAACCAGTACTCTTGAAATTTGACCACAGTGAATCTCTAAGATGGTACATTAGTGTAAGATCAGCTGTAACCCAGGGGAGATGGGTCCCTTTTACTCGCACTTTACACAGCGGGGCATGGGAATTCCAGACTTGCAGGAGCTCAGACTGAAAGTATTCAATTGCACAGTCTAGGTCTGGGATTAGGTTTAGTCTGTACCAGGGGAGCTGTTTGAGATCACTTAGGAAGGATTCAAGAATAAATTTCTTGAAAGACCTGGTGGTTACCTTTGGGGGAGATTTCATGGCCTTTATTTTGCGCACGCAGTACACTAGACAATGGTCACTAAAGCTATTAGCGAGAACACCTGCCTCCTGTATTCGATCAGGAGATGAGGAGAGAATCCAGTCCAGCAAGGTATGGTTAGGGCTTTTCATATTAATGCGAGTGGGGGAGGAGATTGAGTTAGCTGCAAAGTTTTAAACAGTGAGCAGTGTTTATTGTTTTTAGGATTTAGCCAATCTGTATTAAAATCGCCGAGGACCAGCAGTTCACTGTTTTGGGCAAGTAGGCTATTAAGGATTTGAGATATGCCAGAGAGGGAGTGCACTGGAGAGCTCGGTGGGCGATAGAATCCAGCAACAATGATGGATTTACTGAATGGAATCTCAATTAAACCAGAGAGGAACTCAAAGGTGACAGGAGAGCTAGAAGTCTGTAAGGGGGTGAACTTTATATACTCAACATAAATAACAATTCCCCCTCCTCTCTTTGCTTTGTCCTTTCTATAACATGAATACCCCTGTATTGATATGGCAGAGTCTGGTACTTTTGGGGTTAACCATGACTCTGTGAGCACAATGATTTTGGGTTTGTAATAGCAACACCATGCCTGAAGCTCATCCAATTTAGGGAGTAAACTGCGGATGTTACAGTGCACAAAAGAGAGGCCTTTTTTAGTGGGGAGACTAAAGGTTGTGTCACCTATAGGACCAGGGTTAGTTTCCACATCGTTTGCCAGGGAAAGTAGCAGGATAAATAGGAATTTGGACAGAGTTTTCTTTTGGTAATAATGTGGTTGCAGAGTTTTAAATCTTTGTCTGGGGGTGGGAGGGCTGGATTTTAACACTCTCCACCAACACTCAGCTGATAGGTTAAAAGAACTGAGCAGGCTGTGGTGTATTGGAACTTGTTGTCCATCCTGGGGCAATTGGAAAGGTGTATAGAAGGAGAGAGAGAAGTTTTAGAGAGCAGGGATGAGAAAGAAAAGAGAAGCAATAGTGGCATAAACATTATAGAGAAAGGTGTTGGAGGTGAGTAAACAGGAAATAGAGAGGTACCAGAGTAAATGGTGTAGGTTGATATCACATGATCAATTAGTTGGGTATATATTAAATATATTAAATGAAAACCATGGGGAGGGTGGGCGGGAGCAAAGTCCAGCTGGATGAGGAGGTTTAGCTTCTCTCTGCCAGGGCCAGGTAGAGAGACTGACTGAGTTTTGGGCGTGTGCTGAAAGAGAAATTAAGATTGCAAATAGCATCACATTGGGTTGAAGTTGTCCAGGAACTAGGGGGGAGTTTGTAGGGGGCAATAAAAGTTAAGGTTCATTGAACAGTGACATGGGGCAGAATAGCAGGCCTCGAGAAAATATAGAAAAAGGGAGTGGAATGCAGAAATCCGATAGCATTACAACAAATTCAAATATATAAAGATACACTTGTGTGCTATATATAAATATATATATATTCTATCTACATCTATATCACACACATATACAGTGATATTACAATGTAAACATAATATACATCAAGAGAAAAGGCATTAGGCTATGTCAGATCACCTTCAGTGAATGAAGTTTCTAAGCAGGATGCCTCATTGCAGTAAGTCCTGCTGGATGAGGAGGTTTAGATTCTCTCTGCCAGGGATGCAGGGTGCGAGGCCGGGGTGTGAGGTCGGAATGCGGGGTGCGAGGCCGGGGTGTGAGGTCAGAATGCGGGGTGCGAGGCCGGGGTGTGAGGTCAGAATGCGGGGTGCGAGGCCTGGGTGTGAGGTCGGAATGCGGGGTGCGAGGCCTGGGTGTGAGGTCGGAATGCGGGGTGCGAGGCTGGGGTGTGAGGTCAGAATGCGGGGTGCTAGGCCGGGGTGTGAGGTCGGAATGCAGGGTGCGAGGTCGGAATGCGGGGTGCGAGGCTGGGGTGTGAGGTCGGAATGCGGGGTGCGAGGCCGGGGTGTGTGGTCGGAATGCGGGGTGCGAGACTGGGGTGTGAGGTCAGATGCGAGGCCGGGGTGTGAGGTCGGAATGCGGGGTGCGAGGCCGGGGTGTGAGGTCAGAATGCGGGGTGCTAGGCCGGGGTGTGAGGTCAGAATGCGGGGTGCGAGGCCGGGGTGTGAGGTCAGAATGCGGGGTGCGAGGCCTGGGTGTGAGGTCGGAATGCGGGGTGCGAGGCCTGGGTGTGAGGTCGGAATGCGGGGTGCGAGGCTGGGGTGTGAGGTCAGAATGCGGGGTGCTAGGCCGGGGTGTGAGGTCGGAATGCAGGGTGCGAGGTCGGAATGCGGGGTGCGAGGCTGGGGTGTGAGGTCGGAATGCGGGGTGCGAGGCCGGGGTGTGTGGTCGGAATGCGGGGTGCGAGACTGGGGTGTGAGGTCAGAATGCGAGGCTGGGTTGTGAGGTCGGAATGCTGGGTGCGAGGCCGGGGTGTGAGGTCGGAATGCTGGGTGCGAGGCCGGGGTGTGAGGTCGGAATGCGGGGTGCGAGGCCTGGGTGTGAGGTCGGAATGCGGGGTGCGAGGCTGGGGTGTGAGGTCAGAATGCGGGGTGCTAGGCCGGGGTGTGAGGTCGGAATGCAGGGTGCGAGGTCGGAATGCGGGGTGCGAGGCTGGGGTGTGAGGTCGGAATGCGGGGTGCGAGGCCGGGGTGTGTGGTCGGAATGCGGGGTGCGAGACTGGGGTGTGAGGTCAGAATGCGAGCTGGGTTGTGAGGTCGGAATGCTGGGTGCGAGGCCGGGGTGTGAGGTCGGAATGCTGGGTGCGAGGCCGGGGTGTGAGGTCGGAATGCGGGGTGCGAGGCCGGGGTGTGAGGTCGGAATGCTGGGTGCGAGGCCGGGGTGTGAGGTCGGAATGCTGGGTGTGAGGCTGAGGTGCGAGGCCGGGATGCGGGGTGCGTGGCTGGGATGCGGTGAACCCCAAAAAGCGAGTCCTGTAGTGTAGACCAAGGGATGGGCAGGACTCGCTGAGCCGGTTTAATAATCTCAGTGTGTGGGAATATGATTAATTCGGGGGAAGCTTTTGCTTTTTTTGTTCATATTTTGTTTTTTCTATACATATTTATTTTCTGCTGATGATTACGGGGGAGGGGGGGAGGTAAAATCTGCACAGTATTGAATACCCTGAACCCCTTTTCTCTCTTCCCGGGCAGCGCCAGCGCTGAGGCTCGACCACCAGCAGTAAGTCCTGTCAACAACACGCTGATCTTTGTGTGTCCCTGTGAACCTGTCCCGTCCCAATCATCTGCGCAGAGCAAAGGTCTGCGACTCAGTCGACCTGAGGACTGGCAAAACATCATGGGAAATGTAGTCCCAAGACCACTGGAGGGCCATGGCTGCCGACCCCTGCATGATATGAACCCTTATCTCTGTTAATCATTAATCCCGGGGTGTCTGGTCCCGGGGTGTCTGGTTCCGGGGTGTCTGGTTCCGGGGTGTCTGGTCCCGGGGTGTCTGGTTCCGGGGTGTCTGGTTCCGGGGTGTCTGGTCCCGGGGTGTCTGGTCCCGGGGTGTCTGGTTCCGGGGTGTCTGGTTCCGGGGTGTCTGGTCCGGGGTGTCTGGTTCCGGGGTGTCTGGTTCCGGGGTGTCTGGTCCGGGGTGTCTGGTCCCGGGGTGTCTGGTTCCGGGGTGTCTGGTTCCGGGGTGTCTGGTCCCGGGGTGTCTGGTTCCGGGGTGTCTGGTCCCGGGGTGTCTGGTCCCGGGGTGTCTGGTTCCGGGGTGTCTGGTTCCGGGGTGTCTGGTTCCGGGGTGTCTGGTTCCGGGGTGTCTGGTCCCGGGGTGTCTGGTTCCGGGGTGTCTGGTCCCGTATCTATATCCCATGTTACGTATTTAATGGTGTTTTTTTTCCCCTGTGTTGCTAGGTAACGGTATTAACCCTCGCTTGGCGGCCTGGCATAACGTGTCCTCAATAAACACATGAGTTTATTAACGGATATTCTGTGTTTTCTTGCAGAACACGAAGTGAAGCCGCCCAGACCAACGGATCCCAGCAGGTACAGACGCTCAGTGTCACCGTGTGAACGTCCTGCGCGTCGCTCTAAAATGTCCCGAAACACGAAAAGAATCCAGCCCAGAGGGGGGATGGGAAATGGCCTCCGGGAGGGGGGATGGGAAATGGCCTCGGAGAGGGGGGATGGGAAATATCATCCGGGAGGGGGATGGGAAATAACCTCGGGGAGGGGGATGGGAAATAGCCTCGGGGAGGGGGATGGGAAATAGCCTCGGGGAGGGGGATGGGAATAACCTCGGGGAGGGGGATGGGAAATAGCCTCGGGGAGGGGGATGGGAAATAGCCTCGGGGAGGGGGATGGGAAATAACCGCGGGGAGGGGGATGGGAAATAACCTCGGGGAGGGGGATGGGAAATAGCCTCTGGGAGGGGGATGGGAAATAACCTCGGGGAGGGGGATGGGAAATAGCCTCGGGGAGGGGGATGGGAAATAACCTCGGGGAGGGGGATGGGAAATAGCCTCGGGGAGGGGGATGGGAAATAACCGCGGGGAGGGGGATGGGAAATAACCTCGGGGAGGGGGATGGGAAATAACCTCGGGGAGGGGGATGGGAAATAGCCTCGGGGAGGGGGATGGGAAAAACCTCGGGGAGGGGGATGGGAAATAACCTCGGGGAGGGGGATGGGAAATAACCTCGGGGAGGGGGATGGGAAATAACCTCAGAGAGGGAGGGATGGGAAATAACCTCAGAGAGGGAGGGATGGGAAATAACCTCGGGGAGGGGGATGGGAAATAGCCTCTGGGAGGGGGGATGGGAAATAACCTCGGGGAGGGGGATGGAAATAACCTCGGGGAGGGGGATGGGAAATAACCGCGGGGAGGGGGATGGGAAATAACCTCGGGGAGGGGGATGGGAAATAACCTCGGGGAGGGGGATGGGAAATAACCTCGGGGAGGGGGATGGGAAATAACCTCGGGGAGGGGGATGGGAAATAACCTCGGGGAGGGGGATGGGAAATAACCTCGGGGAGGGGGATGGGAAATAACCTCAGGGCGGGGGATGGGAAATACAATGTATCCCGGAATACCCTTAACACATGGTGGCCGCGTCCAGGAACGTCTGGATCTCACTGAGTGACCCTCGGTTTCTTCCAGGTTTGGTCGGGGAAGCCGGTGCTCGCTTCTCTGCCGTCAGGACCCGTGCTGGTGGAAATTGAAAACCTTCCGAAGAGCCCGGGAGCCGGCCAGGGAGAGAAATGGTTTGTCCCCCGGATTATCCATAAGGGGTTTATACACATAGCCGGGGGTCTGATCCAGCATGGCGGAGGCTCCTCCAGGCACCGGGGGGGGGGGGGGTCACACTGTGTTTGCGTTTACGCATTGAGCTCACCGGCCGATTCTCTGTATTTCAGAGATTGTGATCATTTTGGCCTAAAGTTCTACCCCCTGACCATTTAGTGAATAAACCCCCGGCTGTGTTTAGGTGCCGGGGTCTGTGTATAAGGTTGTGTTCTCTGTATAGTGTGATGATGCATGGGGCTCGCTGGGGCTGTGGCAGCTGCTTTTAATCCACAATCAATCCAAATCGATCTTCCCGGCAATGATCTGGTGATTTGGCAGCTCTGGTGTTGGTGAATCATTCCGCAGTTTAACCCTTTCACGGGGTATGGATGTGCCGATGGTCTCTGTATCCATACTCTGTATCGCTCGCTCTGATCTATCCTCTTGCTCCGTGGCTTGGGATTCGGCTGTGCCGGGACGTCCTGATTCTCCACGTTTCGCTCGGATCGTTCCTGACCGGATCTGACTTCAGAAATCTCGGCTTCTCTGATCTGGCGGCTTCGCGGTGTGATCCGCACTCCCTGCGGTGATTTCCTGCTTCCTATCAACCCCCCAGTGATTACTGCTTGATACGCTCGCTGGGCTTGGTGTCCGCCCTGGAATCTCACGGCTGCGCGGCGCCTCTCACACCCGGTAATCCTTTTCGTCCCCTGACCGCAGGAGTAGCGCGGCTACTGGCTACGCGCAGGACAGAGGCGGCTGGAGACCACAGGGACCCTCCCCATCACTGACCGCGGAGCGGAGTTACACGCATTTCGTGTATCAACAGAACGCCAAGAACGTGGGGAAACCCATAGAGCTCCGAAACCTCACGGCCGGGGCGACCACCACGGACCTGTGACCCTGAAACCTGGACCTGGTCCCTCAGCGGGCGACACCGGCACAGCGGGACCAGACTGAGTGGAGACCCCCGGGGGGCCGTGCTGTGCGCAGACTGCGCCCCGCTATATGTTACACGAGCACCGCGACAAGGGGTTACTTCTGTTTCAGACCCAGAGACGCGGCTGAGATTCTGTGAGCTTTTGGTCCCGGGTTTTATTTCCCCGAACGGCTCATTATAACAAAAACCTGTAAATCTATCTGCCGGGAACGTTATTAAACCGTGTTACACGAGTGACGAGCGTCCTACATTCCTAAAATGAGATGTCAGGGAGGGGTCGGGTTATATCTGTGTGATTTGTGTCAGGGAGGGGTCGGGTTATATCTGTGTGATTTGTGTCAGGGAGGGGTCGGTTATATGTGTGTGATTTGTGTCAGGGAGGGGTCGGGTTATATCTATGATTGTGTGTGGTCAGGGGGGGTCGGTTATATCTGTGTGATTTGTGTCAGGGAGGGGTCGGGTTATATCTGTGTGATTTGTGTCAGGGAGGGTCGGGTTATATCTGTGTGATTTGTGTCGGGGGGGGGTCGGGTTATATCTGTGTGATTTGTGTCAGGAGGGGTCGGGTTATATCTGTGTGATTTGTGTCGGGGAGGGGTCGGGTTATATCTGTGTGATTTGTGTCAGGGAGGGGTCGGGTTATATCTGTGTGATTTGTGTCAGGGAGGGGTCGGGTTATATCTGTGTGATTTGTGTCAGGAGGGGTCGGTCGGTTATATCTTGTGATTTGTGTCGGAGGGGTCGGGTTATATCTGATTTGTGTCAGGGAGGGGTCGGAGTTATATCTGTGTGATTTGTGTCGGGAGGGGTCGGGTTATATCTGTGTGATTGTGTCAGGGAGGGGTCGGGTTATATCTGTGTGTGATTTGTGTCAGGGAGGGGTCGGGTTTATGTGTGTGATTTGTGTCAGGGAGGGGTCGGGTTATATCTATGATTTGTGTCAGGGAGGGGTCGGGTTATATCTGTGGATTTGGTGTCGGGGAGGGTCGGGTTATATCTGTGATTTGTGTCGGGGAGGGGTCGGGTTATATCTGTGTGATTTGTGTCAGGGGGGTCGGGTTATATCTGTGTGATTTGTTGTCGGGGAGGGGTCGGGTTATATCTGTGATTTGTGTCAGGGAGGGGTCGGGTTATATCTGTGTGATTTGTGTCAGGGAGGGGTCGGGTTATATCTGTGATTTGTGTCAGGGAGGGGTCGGGTTATATCTGTGTGATTTGTGTCGGGGAGGGGTCGGGTTATATCTGTGTGATTTGTGTCAGGGAGGGGTCGGGTTATATGTGTGATTTGTGTCAGGGGAGGTCGGGTTATATCTGTGTGATTTGTGTCAGGGAGGGGTCGGGTTATATCTGTTGATTTGTGTCGGGAGGGGTCGGGTTATAGCTATGTGATTTGTGTCAGGGAGGGGTCGGGTTTATTCTGTGTGATTTGTGTCAGGGAGGGGTCGGGTTATATCTGTGTGATTTGTGTCGGGAGGGGTCGGGTTATATCTGTGTGATTTGTGTCAGGGAGGGTCGGGTTATATCTGTGATTTGTGTCAGGGAGGGGTCGGGTTATATGTGTGATTTGTGTGTCAGGGCAGGGAGGGTCGGGTTATATCTGTTTGATTTGTGTCAGGAGGGGTGGGGTATCGTGGTGTGTATATTGTGTGATTTGTGTCAGGGAGGGGTCGGGTTATATCTGTTTGTGATTTTGTGTCAGGGAGGGGTCGGGGTATATATGTGTGATTTGTGTCAGGGAGGTCGGGTTATATCTGTGTGATTTGTGTCAGGGAGGGGTCGGGTTATATCTGTGTGATTTGTGTCGGGGAGGGGTCGGTTATATCTGTGTGATTTGTGTCAGGGAGGGGTCGGGTTATATGTGTGATTTGTGTCAGGGAGGGTCGGGTTATATCTGTGATTTGTGTCAGGGAGGGGTCGGGTTATATCTGTGTGATTTGTGTCAGGGAGGGTCGGGTTATATCTGTGTGATTTGTGTCAGGGAGGGGTCGGGTTATATCTGTGTGATTTGTGTCAGGGAGGTGGGTTATATCTGTGTGATTTGTGTCGGAGGGGTCGGGTTATATCTGATTTGTGTCGGGGAGGGGTCGAGTTATATCTGTGTGATTTGTGTCAGGGAGGGTCGGGTTATATCTGTGTGATTTGTGTCAGGGAGGGGTCGAGTTATATCTGTGTGATTTGTGTCAGGGAGGGGTCGGGTTATATCTGTGTGATTTGTGTCAGGGAGGGGTCGGGTTATATCTGTGTGATTTGTGTCAGGGAGGGGTCGGGTTATATGTGTGATTTGTGTCAGGGAGGGGTCGGGTTATATCTGTGATTTGTGTCGGGGAGGGGTCGGGTTATATCTGTGTGATTTGTGTCAGGGAGGGGTCGGGTTATATCTGTGTGATTTGTGTCAGGAGGGGGGGGTTATATCTGTTTTTTTTGGGATTTGTGTCAGGAGGGGTCGGGTATATCTGTGATGTGTCAGGGAGGGGTCGGGTTATATCTGTGTGATTTGTGTCGGGGAGGGGTCGGGTTATATCTGTGTGATTTGTGTCGGGGAGGGGTCGGGTTATATCTGTGTGATTTGTGTCAGGGAGGGGTCGGGTTATATCTGTGTGATTTGTGTCGGGGAGGGGTCGGGTTATATCTGTGTGATTTGTGTCAGGGAGGGGTCGGGTTATATCTGTGATTTGTGTCGGGGAGGGGTCGGGTTATATCTGTGTGATTTGTGTCAGGGAGGGGTCGGGTTATATCTGTGTGATTCGGGGAGGGGTCGGGTTATATCTGTGTGATTCGGGGAGGGGTCGGGTTATATCTGTGTGATTCGGGGAGGGGTCGGGTTATATCTGTGTGATTCGGGGAGGGGTCGGGTTAGATCTGTGTGATTCGGGGAGGGGTCGGGTTAGATCTGTGTGGTTTAGGGAGGGGTCGGGTTATATCTGTGTGGTGTAGGGGCCTGAGATAAAGGCATCGGGTTTCTGGTTGGTTTGAAGCTGTGGATTCTTTGGGAATGTTATGGTTTCTGTGGACGCAGTTTCTCGGCACCAGCTCCTGGTTCTCTGGATTCGGTCGGTTGTGTACGTGTTGATGCCGGCGCGGCTCTGCATCCAAACTGGTAAGTTCTATAGATATTTGTCCGCAGGAGGGTACGGCCGCAGGGGTTGATGTTTGCGCTCTGTGTTGCACCAGGTGGATATTTGGTGACTTGGCCCCTTGGATTGGTTTTGGCCGACCTCCCGGTGTTACCGTGCCGTATGATACCGCTCGCTTCATTATCTCCGGTGATTTATTGTCCAGTTGCCGTAGCGGTTTTTAGCAGCATAGACCTGTAATATAAGGCAGCTGGGTTACGGTAAGCGGCACATTGTGGTGGTGCATGCCGGTCACACAGCCAGCCGGTGATCACTTTGTTGCCTCGGCAGCTTCGTCGGGTTACTCGATGGCCGGGACTTGCTGGAGAGCAGCCTGGATGAAGTCCTGGCTCTGCCAGTCTGCACCGGTTCCGTTCCAGAGGAGGACATAGACGTCCTGGGACTCTCCAACCCTTGCCTGGAGGACATGATGTCTGAGCCGGAGGAGCCGCCGGCAGGTAATGGTGGAGCCTGGGCCGGTGCTCGCAATCTTTCTTTTCTGGGTATGCCGGTTACGTGGCCCCCGCGGCTCTCACCGTCCTCTCCTTTTCTCTTCGCAGTGTTTGAAGGAATCACCGTGAAACTGAATAATCTGGAGGCTGATGGGAGCGGCACGTGGCCGGCACGAGTGAACCCCAACATCCACGTCAACAAGCAGGTACCGGAGCCCTCACAGCTCGTTCACCGCTCGGCGGGCCGGCACCGGACGCTCCATCAGATGAGTGATACTGGTTCATGGCTCAGAGCATGGAGTGAACCTTGTATAATGACCCGCGTGCGAAACGGTGCGATACCGGCACAGACCTGCCCGGCGGCTCAGAATACCGGCGTCTCGTTTATGGGGAAATTACAGGAAACCCGTAAAGCGGCCATAACCACCTGCGCTCCTGTGTATGTCTGTGTGTTTCTCTCCGGCCGCGCTCGCCTCCTGATACCGGCAGTAATGCTCGGCCGGTCTCGCCCGCAGGACGACTCCCTGAAACTGACCGAGAAATGTCTGAATAACGCGCTGGACGGCGCGATGACATCACAGGCCCGGGTGACTGCCGACATCAAGAGCAACATCTTAAAGGCGCAGCTGGAAGCCGGACACAAGGTGACGCTCAGCGCCGGGCCATTAACCAGTGCCATGCCGGAGTGCTGTGCAGAGGCATCTCAGGGTTAAACGACGTAGGAGCCAACGGGAGAAAAAGTGAATCTGCGTCACATGATCTGTTTGTTTTGCAGATTATAAAGGACGAGCCGGAGGCGAAACCGGGCAGCACCGAACAGGATCAGGTGACCAGGTACCCGAGCAGCTACATGCCCTCCTTTGCCCTCTTGCTGCCCGCCTTGCTCTCCGCCTTGCTCTCCTTTGCCCTCACGCTGACCGCCTTGCCCTCCTTTGCCCTCTCGCTGCCCACCTTGCTCTCCTTTGCCCTCTCGCTGCCCACCTTGCTCTCCTTTGCCCTCTCGCTGCCCACCTTGCTCTCCTTTGCCCTCTCGCTGCCCGCCTCGCTATCAGCTGCCCGCCTCGCTCTCCTTTGCCCGCCTCGCTCTCTTTTGCCCTCTCGCCCGCCTTGCTCTCCTTTGCCCTCTCGCCCGCCTCGCTCTCCTTTGCCCTCTCGCCCGCCTCCCTCTCCTTTGTCCTCTCGCCCGCCTCGCTCTCCTTTGCCGTCTCGCTGCCCGCCTCGCTCTCCTTTGCCCTCTCGCTGCCCGCCTCGCTCTCCTTTGCCCTCTCGCTGCCCGCCTCGCTCTCCTTTGCCCTCTCGCTGCCCGCCTCGCTCTCTGTTGCCCTCTCGCTGCCCGCCTCGCTCTCCTTTGCCCTCTCGCTGCCCGCCTCGCTCTCCTTTGCCTTCTCGCTGCCCGCCTCGCTCTCCTTTGCCCTCTCGCTGCCCACCTCGCCCTCTTGCCCCCTCTCTGGCCGGCTCGCTCGTTTGCCCTCTCGCTGCCCGCCTCACCCTCTTTTGCCCTCTCACTGCCTGCCTCGCTCTCTTTTGCCCTGTAGCTGCCCGCCTTGCCCTCTTTTGCCCTCTCGCTGCCTGCCTTGCTCTCCTTTGCCCTCTCGCTGCCCGCCTCGCCCTTCTTTGCCCTCTTGCAGCCCGCCTTGCCCTCTTTTGCCCTCTCGCTGCCTGCCTTGCTCTCCTTTGCCCTCTCGCTGCCCACCTCGCCCTTCTTTGCCCTCTTGCAGCCCGCCTCGCCCACCTTTGCCCTCTTGCTGCCCGCCTCGCTCTCCTTTGCCCTCTAGCTGCCCGCCTCACCCTCTTTTGCCCTCTAGCTGCCCGCCTCACCCTCTTTTGCACTCTAGCTGCCCGCCTCGCCCTCTTTTGCCCTCTAGCTGCCCGCCTCGCCTTCTTTTGCCCTCTAGCTGCCCGCCTCGCCTTCTTTTGCCCTCTAGCTGCCCGCCTCGCCCTCTTTTGCCCTCTAGCTGCCTGCCTCACTCTTCTTTGCCCACGCCCTCCTTTGCACTCTTGCTGCCTGCCTCGCCCTCCTCTGCCCTCTCGCCCCCTTCCTCGCCCGCTCTCATTAAGCGCACGCACTGCCTCTTGGTTTCAGGGCTGCGGCTGTGAAGATGAGTAACGGATCGTTGACACATTTGAGCCGGGATTGTGCTGAGCTCAGCGAGTCGGCGAATCCTGCCCAGAGCTTCATCCTCACGTGAGTATATTCTGCCCGCGGGTAAAACCTGGCCGACTTCCTGACCCGTTCAGGAGCTGCTGGGGTGCGTGAAGGGGTTAAACTGTCACCAGCTTCAGTCGTTCCTTCCCACCAGCGATTGCTCGGGATTTACAGCCGGGCACTTTACTGTAAAACGGGGGATTCGCCCCGAAAAACTCTCACTGGGAGAAGGGAACCTGTGCGCCCCCACCCCGGCAGCTTTTAGGGGGGGTCTTCCTTTCTTTCCTTTGATTCTGGTTTAAAATGCTTTGTTTTATCGTCATAAAATCTTACCGATTTTACGGCTTTATGTGGGGCCGACGCAACACCGAGTGCGACCGGTGCAAAGGATGCTGGGAAATGAGCCACCTGTCTGAATGTGAGCGCTCTGATTGGCTGCTGACTTTAATTTGTTATGCATTAAATGTCACTGTGTGTTTGTAAATCCAAGATGGCGGCCGCCGCGCGTCATAAATCCCTGATCCTACCATATACCATGAGGTATTTTTCCAGTTTCCTTCGTGATCTGCAAAAAACCGAGCTCTAAGATAAATCCGCTGACAAATCCCCCCCCCCCCCGTGCGATCTCCTCACGCACCGCGCAGGGCTGGCTCCCGGTTGTCCGATGGCCGGGCCGGGTCCTTGGTTTTGTTTCTTGGACTTTTGGTAACGCTGGTGTCGATGCGGCCCCTTTCTGGATGTTTCATGTCGTTGTGACGTCTGTCTCCGTCCTCGGAGTTATGTTTATTGATGTTTTTAACTCCCGGCAAGTTCTCCTCGTAGGAATGTTTTGAGTCCGGAGAAAGACGTCCAGAGAGCGGAATCCCAGGCGGCTCCACCCGTCCCGGCGGCCGCAGAGGACACTTTTGGGGTGAAGGTGAGGATCGGGTTTGTGGGAGTTTATTCCAGATAATGTTTTTGTGCCATTGTCTGGAAACCTATTCATTAACAGGACACGAGGTCACCCGTTTACACTGGATGAAAGCCTAGGAAGGGTTAATTTACAGTGAAGAACAATAAAGCTGTGGAATTCTCTGCCTGTTGAGGTGGTTGGGAATTCTCTGCCTGTTGAGGTGGTTGGGAATTCTCTGCCTGTTGAGTTGGTTGGGAATTCTCTGCCTGTTGAGGTGGTTGGGTCAGAGTCTGTACAGACTTTTAAACAGCGACTGGATGACTTCCTGCAGACACAGAATATTAAGGGTTATAATATTTAATATGTGGGTAAAAGCTTCTTGATCCAAGGAGAATCCGACGCCATCTGGGGGCAAGAAGGAATTTTAAAGCAGGATTCGGAGGCTCAAAAAAAACCTAGAAATAAAAGCACAAAAGGCAAAAAACAGACAAGTATCAGAGACAAAAACAGGAACCGCCGAGAGGAGCAGCAAGAAAGTGGACAGGCTGTCCTCGGGGAGGGGTTACATTACGTGTAGAACAAGGGAGGGCTGTATGTGTAGGGTGATCCCTGTTGTGGGGATATTGATTATTTCACAGAGTTTTATTACTGTGGATTCTGTGATACGCTCATACACACTGCACATTACTGTGAGTTTTATTGCTGTGGAGCTCTGTGATACACTCATACACACTGCACATTACTGTGAGTTTTATTACTGTGGATTCTGTGATACGCTCATACACACCGCACATTACTGTGAGTTTTATTACTGTGGATTCTGTGATACGCTCATACACACCGCACATTACCGTGAGTTTTATTACTGTGGATTCTGTGATACGCTCATACACACCGCACATTACCGTGAGTTTTATTACTGTGGATTCTGTGATACACTCATACACACCGCACATTACTGTGAGTTTTATTGCTGTGGAGCTCTGTGATACGCTCATACACACTGCACTTTACTGTGAGTTGTGTTGCTGTGCAGCTCTTTAACAGTGGGATTGACTGAAATGTCTCACATTTGACCTGGAAAAAATGGGACACTGATTGTCCGGATTCGACATTGTGGACCTGGAGGGGTCCAGTGCATGGTGATGGGGGCCCGTCCTGAATTCCTGCACCTGTTTCCTGAGGGTTCCAGTTACGCCTCTGGTTGAGGTGTGTGTGTTGTGTAATATGTTGCGCTGTGCCCATCCCAGGGTTATGTGTGTGTTGCGTAACAGGTTGCATTCTGCCTGTCCCAGGGTTGTGGTGTGTAACATGTGTCTTTCTTTTTGCAGAATATAGCAGAGGATCTGGACAGCCTCCTGGCCTCACTCACCGAAAACCTCATCGACCTATCAGATAACACGCCGCAGGTAACTCAAATGCCGCTGCCGCCGCAGGTAGCGTACACGCCGCCTCAGGTAATGCACATGCCACGCAGGTGACGCACACGCTGCTGCCGTTGCAGGTAACGCACACGCCGCCTCGGGTAACGCACACGCCCCCTCAGGTAACACACTCCGCCTCAGGTAACGCACACGCCGCCTCAGGTAACGCACACGCCGCCTCAGGTAACGCACACGCCGCCTCAGGTAGCGCACACGCCGCCTCAGGTAACGCACACTCCGCCTCAGGTAACGCACACGCCGCCTCAGGTAACGCACACGCCGCCTCAGGTAACGCACACTCCGCCTCAGGTAACGCACACTCCGCCTCAGGTAACGCATACGCCGCCTCAGGTAACGCACACGCCGCCTCAGGTAACGCCACGCCGCCTCAGGTAACGCACACGCCGCCTCAGTAACGCACACGCCGCCTCAGGTAACGCCACACGCCGCCTCAGGTAACGCCCGCTGCCACCACAGGTAACGCACACGCCGCCGCAGGTAATGCACACGCCACTGCCGCCGCAGATAACGCACACGCCGCCTCAGGTAACGCACACGCCGCCTCAGGTAACGCACACGCCGCCTCAGGTAACGCACACGCCGCCTCAGGTAACGCACACTCCGCCTCAGGTAACGCACACTCCGCCTCAGGTAACGCACACGCCGCCTCAGGTAAAGCACACGCCGCCTCAGGTAACGCACACGCAGCCTCAGGTAACGCCCGCTGCCACCACAGGTAACGCACACGCCGCCGCAGGTAATGCACACGCCGCTGCCGCCGCAGATAACGCACACGCCGCCTCAGGTAACGCACACGCCGCCTCAGGTAACGCACACTCCGCCTCAGGTAACGCACACGCCGCCTCAGGTAACGCACACGCCGCCTCAGGTAACGCACACGCCGCCTCAGGTAACGCACACGCCGCCTCAGGTAACGCACACGCCGCCTCAGGTAACGCACACTCCGCCTCAGGTAACGCACACTCCGCCTCAGGTAACGCACACGCCGCCTCAGGTAACGCACACTCCGCCTCAGGTAACGCACACGCCGCCTCAGGTAACGCACACGCCGCCTCAGGTAACGCACACTCCGCCTCAGGTAACGCACACGCCGCCTCAGGTAACGCACACGCCGCCTCAGGTAACGCACACGCCGCCTCAGGTAACGCACACGCCGCCTCAGGTAACGCACACGCCGCCTCAGGTAACGCACACTCCGCCTCAGGTAACGCACACCGCCTCAGGTAACGCACACTCCGCCTCAGGTAACGCACACGCCGCCTCAGGTAACGCACACGCCGCCTCAGGTAACGCCCGCTGCCACCACAGGTAACGCACACGCCGCCGCAGGTAATGCACACGCCGCTGCCGCCGCAGATAACGCACACGCCGCCTCAGGTAACGCACACGCCGCCTCAGGTAACGCACACTCCGCCTCAGGTAACGCACACGCCGCCTCAGGTAACGCACACGCCGCCTCAGGTAACGCACACGCCGCCGCAGATAACGCACACGCCGCCTCAGGTAACGCACACGCCGCCTCAGGTAACGCACACGCCGCCTCAGGTAACGCACACTCCGCCTCAGGTAACGCACACCGCCTCAGGTAACGCACACCGCCTCAGGTAACGCACACTCCGCCTCAGGTAACGCACACGCCGCCTCAGGTAACGCACACGCCGCCTCAGGTAACGCCCGCTGCCACCACAGGTAACGCACACGCCGCCGCAGGTAATGCACATGCTGCTGCCGCCGCAGATAACGCATACGCCGCCTCAGGTAACGCACACGCCGCCTCAGGTAACGCACACGCCGCCTCAGGTAACGCCCGCTGCCACCACAGGTAACGCACACGCCGCCGCAGGTAATGCACACGCCGCTGCCGCCGCAGATAACGCACACGCCGCCTCAGGTAACGCACACGCCGCCTCAGGTAATGCACACTCCGCCTCAGGTAACGCACACGCCGCCTCAGGTAACGCACACGCCGCCTCAGGTAACGCACACGCCGCCTCAGGTAACGCACACGCCGCCGCAGATAACGCACACGCCGCCTCAGGTAACGCACACGCCGCCTCAGGTAACGCACACGCCGCCTCAGGTAACGCACACTCCGCCTCAGGTAACGCACACCGCCTCAGGTAACGCACACTCCGCCTCAGGTAACGCACACGCCGCCTCAGGTAACGCACACGCCGCCTCAGGTAACGCACACGCCGCCTCAGGTAACGCACACGCCGCCTCCGGTAACGCCCGCTGCCACCACAGGTAACGCACACGCCGCCGCAGGTAATGCACACGCCGCTGCCGCCGCAGATAACGCACACGCCGCCGCAGGTAACGCACACGCCGCTGCCGCCGCAGGTAACGTGCACGTCGCCGCAGGTAACGCGCACGCCGCCGCTGCATGGATCCTGTAACATGTATAGGATCAGAGATCTAAACAGGTGTAATCCTCCCCAGGTGTCGGCGTACAAAAACATCGCCCCCCGCTGGATCGTACCGGTGAGTCCGATAATTTAAAGTATGTTCCTGCTATAAACCTGTGTCTGATAGGAGCACATGGGATCCATTGGGATCTACTGTTTTAAATAATCAGATTTATTGTGATTATTTAAATGATTTTACGGTAATTATTGTTTATATCCCAGTGGATCCCGCGCCTACCTTATGCATTTAGCATTCCTGTATATGGGATCAACAGCAGGATCCTCACTGGATCCCCCACTCTTTGTTTTCTCTTGATCCGTACCTCCTCTGATTGGTTGTTGCCCCCGTATCTTGATCCTCTGTCCATATGGTGACTCTGCAGGGTCTGGGCAGGAAGTTGTCATGGTGACGGATCCAGCAGCATGCTGGGTAATTATCCAATCACCTCTGCGCTTTCCTCACAGATTCCCGTCGTATCAAACGGACACCAGAGCGCAGACCCCGACCTGCCCGTCAAAGCCACAAACCCTGAGACCTCCGCAGCCGACTCGCCCGCGCGGGGAAACGGGAGGTGAGAGCCGGTTACCCAGCATGCACCACTTACACGATCCGGAACTCGGACTCGTAACTACTGAACCCTTTCTGTGTCTGGTTTCCCTCCAGCCCCGTGACGTGTGACGCGCCGCCCCGGCCAAGATGTCTGCTCACCACAGAGCTGTGAGGGTCCCTCCACCAGCCGCTGGAAACCACTGAGCCTGTCCTGTTTGGGAGCGCAGAATGCTCCTCCGAGCCGCTCCAGCCCCGGTGACGCGGGGACTGGCTGTTTTAGGACATTTTGTGTTTGATTTTTTTTTTACACTGGAAGATATAGATATATTTTTTCTTACAGACGCTGCGAATCCGACGCAGGAAGCGACGCGTCCACCACATTCCATTTAACCCATAAAAACCTGTTCCTGTCTGCGCGTGCCGGCTGACGACTGCCTTAACCGCCCCTGTTTCCCCCCCCCCAGGCTTGCGATTTTGGGTTAAGCTCCGCAGCTGACTTGCTGGGCCCGCCCCCTCCCCGCACCAGGGAAATTGCCTTCCTTTCAGTTTTTGGGAGGGGGTTCGTATTTTTTCCCAAAGAAGCCATGCAGACCCCCCCCCCCCCGCATTTATTATTTTCGTGGATCATTCCTGGGTTTTCTTACTTCGTGGATTTGGATGAACAGAACATTTTTAGGATTCCCCCCCCCCTTTTTTTTCTGAGTGATTCGGCCCCTGGCGGCTCGTGCTGCACGAAGTCCGGCTACAGCCAAGATCTGATTCTTACTGTTTCCCATCTCCCTGTGTCATCCAGGCTTCTCGCATGGTGCACTCTTTGTCTCTCTCTACGTGCCGCATCCCAGCTGTTTGGGATTGTTTGTGCTGCTCCTCACATTCCCATTGCTGTGAATCCCCTGGACGCTGCCGCTCCTCACATTCCCATTGCTGTGAATCCCCTGGACGCTGCCGCTCCTCACATTCCCATTGCTGTGAATCCCCTGGACGCTGCCGCTCCTCACATTCCCATTGCTGTGAATCCCCTGAACGCTGCCGCTCCTCACATTCCCATTGCTGTGAATCCCCTGGACGCTGCCGCTCCTCACATTCCCATTGCTGTGAATCCCCTGGACGCTGCCGCTCCTCACATTCCCATTGCTGTGAATCCCCTGGACGCTGCCGCTCCTCACATTCCCATTGCTGTGAATCCCCTGGACGCTGCCGCTCCTCACATTCCCATTGCTGTGAATCCCCTGGACGCTGCCGCTCCTCACATTCCCATTGCTGTGAATCCCCTGGACGCTGCCGCTCCTCACATTCCCATTGCTGTGAATCCCCTGGACGCTGCCGCTCCTCACATTCCCATTGCTGTGAATCCCCTGGACGCTGCCGCTCCTCACATCCCATTGCTGTGAATCCCCTGGACGCTGCCGCTCCTCACATTCCCATTGCTGTGAATCCCCTGGACGCTGCCGCTCCTCACATTCCCATTGCTGTGAATCCCCTGGACGCTGCCGCTCCTCACATTCCCATTGCTGTGAATCCCCTGGACATTGCCGCTCCTCCCATTCCCATGAATCCTCTGGACACTGCCGCTCCTCATATTCCCATTGCTGTGAATCCCCTGGACGCTGCCGCTCCTCACATTCCCATTGCTGTGAATCCCCTGGACACTGCCGCTCCTCACATTCCCATTGCTGTGAATCCCCTGGACACTGCCGCTCCTCACATTCCCATTCCCATGAATCCCCTGGACGTTGCCGCTCCTCCCATTCCCATGAATCCTCTGGACACTGCCACTCCTCATATTCCCATTGCTGTGAATCCCCTGGACGTTGCCTCTCCTCCCATGAATCCCCTGGACACTGCCGCTCCTCACATTCCCATTCCCATGAATCCCCTGGACGCCACCACTCCTCATATTCCCATTGCTGTGAATCCCCTTCACGCTGCCGCTCCTCCCATTCCCATGAATCCCCTGGATGCTGCCGCTTCTCACATTCACATTGCTGTGAATCCCCTGGACACTGCCGCTCCTCACATTCCCATTCCCATGAATCCCCTGGACGTTGCCGCTCCTCCCATTCCCATGAATCCTCTGGACACTGCCACTCCTCATATTCCCATTGCTGTGAATCCCCTGGACGTTGCCTCTCCTCCCATGAATCCCCTGGACACTGCCGCTCCTCACATTCCCATTCCCATGAATCCCCTGGACGCCGCCACTCCTCATATTCCCATTGCTGTGAATCCCCTTCACGCTGCCGCTCCTCCCATTCCCATGAATCCCCTGGATGCTGCCGCTTCTCACATTCACATTGCTGTGAATCCCCTGGACACTGCCGCTCCTCACATTCCCATTGCTGTGAATACCCTGGACGTTGCCGCTCCTCCCATTCCCATGAATCCCCTGGACGTTGCTGCTCCTCACATTCCCATTGCTGTGAATCCCCTGGACACTGCCGCTCCTCACATTCCCATGAATCCCCTGGATGCTGCCGCTTCTCACATTCACATTGCTGTGAATCCCCTGGACACTGCCGCTCCTCACATTCCCATTGCTGTGAATCCCCTGGACGTTGCTGCTCCTCCCATTCCCATGAATCCCCTGGACGCTGCCGCTCCTCACATTCCCATTTTCTGTGAATCCCCTGGAAGCTTTGGCGTCGGCGTGTGGTTTTCCAGGTGTTGCTCAGCGTAACGCAAGGCTCGGTCAGCTGTATGCGGGTACTGCGCGCTGTGACACCCCAGGACAGGAGCCGAGAGGGGGTGACCTCTGGCCTAATGCCACGAACCAAATTGGAAGGCTTTCAGGACTCTCTCATGGCTTATGAAGCATCATGGGACATGTAGTCCTTAAACATCTGGAGGAGACCAAGGATTCCCATTGCTGCCGGAGTGTTTTTTACTGAATGTTACACACTGCCCCCCCCCCTTGTATTATTACCACTTTGTTTACTGGGTTGTTATGGTATTTTTAACCTTTTACCTGCTGGCTCCCAGCTCGCGGCTGTTTCCTGTGAATATCCTCGTGTAGCGCTAACCGCAGGACGTGTCATAATATTTTTATGTAGATGTAATTTATTTTTTATTGTTACACGATTCGTCTCTTAGAGCACCGAGACTTTCCTCTCCCGCCCGTCTGTAAACACACATCCTGTCCATTAAACTCTGCTCTGACATTAAAAAAAAGAAGTGCTTATGTTTGTCCTGATCTCTTCATTAACCCCTTCATGACGCAGGTTTTTCCCTCTGGCGACGCACAAGTGACAGGGCAGCCAGCATTGGCAGCGGCGCTGTGATTTCACATTGCTGCAGCTCCCGGTACTAAGCGAGTCACCGGCCGTTATCCCGGAATGTTTTGCTACATTGTGTTTTGGGAAAGGGGTTATTATTTTTTATAAATCCACCACATTATAACCAAGCCGGACTTTAATGATTCATCAGCTCTGAGCATTAGGTTTTAGAATCAGTAAAGGGTTAAAGGATCATACGGAGGATTTTAGCTTCACCTTAAACAAGTCGAGTAAAAGAAGCATTTTAGCCATTTCCGCTGCTTTTTCCCTCTAGCTGAGGATATTCTCTCTCTGCTGCCACAGACGTCTGTTTAACATGAACTCCCTGAGACGGGCCGGGGACGGGGTGCACTGCCCGTCCAATCTGGGGGAGGATGGAGATCAGGTTACAGAGGGATACAGACAAAGCATCAGCTGGGCTATTTCCTAGTGATTATCCCCTCGTTCGCCAGGTGTTTTTTCACAGATAACGAGGATCTCCATGCAGCCGTCAATAGAGGAAATATATTTGAAGGTAAAAAGACTTTCCCTTTGATGCCGCCGATATACAGTATTTTTGGCTGGAGTGAGGTTATACAGGGGGCGCGCGAGACGGCGAGCAGATCATCACCATCCCGGCAATGTGGACACTATAGGAGTTATTCAAAAAGCACCGAACAGTGAATTTCCTCGTACGGTGACATTTCGGGGTCATTCGGCTATTCAGAGAACAGGCAGTTTGCCAAATTTTAATACAAGGTCTCAGAGGCTCCTGTTGCATTCTCTTTTCTTGCTTTTAATATAGCAGCAAACATAAATGTCGAAAATAACACAGACATTTAAACAAAATATTTGGTAACAATGGAGTATTCTAACCCCCCTTTCCCAGTGAGACAGTCCAGTGCTCTGCTAGGCTATATATACATCCAGCTTCCCGCCTTTTCTCCCTCTTTTTTTGCTGCTGGAGAAGATAAGTATAGATTTATTTCTCCTATATGTATTATATATTTACATGGTTTATTCCGGTCGTCCAGCGTTAACTGAGGCGACCGGAGTGGTTTAGTTAGGTTTTGATAGCGTTCCCTTCGCTGTGGAAACAGTTAAAACAGGGTTTTCAGAGTTATTTCCATATTTACTCGTGAGCTTATTTCCTCGCGGCGGAGGCCGTTGCTAGGGGCGGGGCGCATGCGCGGTACTTCGCGCACTTAGTTCCGCCGGCATTTTAGTGTTGCATCACGTTGCCTAAGAGAATGCCGCGTTCTAAGGATTCTTCCCCCGAAAGGGACACTGATTCGGAGGAATGCTCCTCACAGCGGCATAATCATCATGACAAGGCTGGTACCCCGTCGGGCTCTAGAGCCGCTGACCCTACGGACCCCAATCCTTCTAAACTCAACTTAGAACCCCATGTTCAGACATCAATTGAAAACGCTGTCTTTAAGGCGGTGTCAGCCCTTTCTACTTCTTTCTCCCAATTCCTTAGGGATGCAATTTCGGAAGTTAAATCTGATGCTGCCCTGGTTCATCCAGATAACGATGTGGGCTTTGTACTCACCGAGGTGAGGCCCCCTGATTCTCCCCTAACCACGGGGAAACAGCCCAATAAAAACGAAATGCGCAGGGCTGGAGGGGCTGGCATCCCCGTGACACTGCCCAGGGAGTCTATGCCGGGGACACAAGCGCAATCAAAAATCTCACCATGTGGAGTCTGATTCGGCTAAGCGAGTTAAGCGCTATGAATCTTCCCACTCACACGAACGCCCTTCCACATCCAGTGGACAAGATAATCCTCCTTTCTGAGGGGAGGAAAACAGAGAAGACACTTTAGAAGTGTATGCCTCAGATGAGGAATTTTCTGATATTCCAATTACACCCCATCAAAGGTCTGATAAATCTGGACCTATTTATGACCCTATGGGTAATCCCATGTTCACCCCGGAAGATCTGTCCCACCCTCGCTCCACTGAATGGACCCTCACCCCTCGTGTGGAAGCTTGGGTTGATGCGAGAGCGCGTAAACCGTTAGATAAAACCACCAGAAACAGAATGAGAGCAGAGTGTCCCCGACCTACAACGTAGGGAAAACGTGCTTCACCCCTGACGTTGATAAAAAATTCATAAAATTTGTAGAGAATAAAGGCTGGTCCCAAAACAGAGGAGTTGATTTAGCATTTAAAAACTGCCAAGACAAGTTTTTAGACGTGATTGGCCCATTAGCCAAACTCCTAGATGTTGCGGAACAAGCAAAGTTGGCGGATGCTACACTAGACCCTCATGACGTGACAAACTGGGTGCAAAGGGCTCGGAGTTTTGTGGGCAACACTAACTCGGCCCTGGCGACAGAACGCCGCAAATGCATTTTATTAAAGATGGATCCGCAACTGGCGGCAGTGGCGGACAATGAATTGGGTGCAAAAGCCCAAGGATGGTTATTTGGCCCGGGTTTCCTACGAAACATGTCCGAATATACAGGGGCGTTCACCACGATTGAGAAAGTCACGACATCTATTAAAAAAGTCTTTACAGCGGGTGTTTTCGCTAGGGCCGGCAGGGTCAGGGGTCGCGCTGCCAGCCGAGGATCAGCGGGCATCTCCCGCCAATTTACAAGCTCCGTGGCGTACGACGCGTCAAGAGGGTCAGTGGCATATGACGCCTCACAATCAGAGACCAGAGTGGCCAATTTTTTCCCATCACGTTCAAGACCCTGGCGTGCCAGAGGTTTTCGAAACTTCCGAGGTTACCGGGGTGGACGCAGTTCCAGATACAGATATCAAGCTACACAGTTTGTTGATTCATCCTTCGGAGGTTCAAGTGGGAGGTCGTTTATGTTCATGTCTAACACACTGGCGAAAGATCACATCAGATGTTTGGGTGTTAGACACGGTAAAGGGTTTTCACATAGATTTCATTTCTGCTCCCGTTCAACGATCCTTTCCCCCTCCGATGACTTTCTCGGAAGCAGAAAGGGTATTGATAGAGGAGGAAGTCGCAGACCTTTTACGAAAAGGGGCTATAGAACGGTCTACACAAAAGGGAAAATTTCTGGGCAATCTATTCCTGGTACCCAAGAAGGGTGGGGGAAGTCGGCCCGTGCTCAACCTCAGAGATCTGAATCTGTCGGTGGTTTACAACCATTTCCAAATGGAGGGCTTACACTTATTGAAAGATGTCCTTCATCAAGGAGACTGGTTAGCCAAGATAGATTTGAAGGACGCCTATCTGACGGTTCCTATGGCAGAGGAATCCAGGAAGTTCCTCTGTTTCCATTGGAACAACGTCACATGGCGTTTTCGGTGCCTCCCATTCGGGCTGTCTTCAGCACCCTGGTGCTTCACCAAGCTGCTGAAACCAGTGGTGAGCCATCTCAGATCTCAAGGGGTACGTCTCATCATTTACCTGGACGACATACTTCTGATGGCGGAGTCTACACAACTTATAACCCAAATTCATAAGACAATCACTCTTGCAAGATTTGGGATTTTTGGTGAATGAAGCGAAATCTGTTCTTCATCCAGTCAGGTACCTGGAATTTTTGGGTCTCATGGTACATCCCATTCAGATGTCACTCACACTGCCGGATCACAAAGGCAAGGCCATTTTAAAAGAGATCCGTGTGCTTCTCCCCAGTGTCTCTCCGACTCTGCGAGAGCTCTCACGGGTCATAGGACTATTGGCGGCTACGAAATTGGCGGTGCATCCTGCACCTCTCCACTATCGGGCCCTCCAACGCCTGACGGCCCTTTTCCTAAGGAAGGGATTCGATTACTCAGATCAGGTGCAACTCAAGGAGGGAGCGAGAGAGGATCTCCGTTGGTGGATCGAGAACCTCCGATCCTGCAACGGCAGACCTATTACAGTTCCCCCACCTTCGGTGACGATAGATTCGGATGCATGCCTTTCAGGTTGGGGAGCAAGGTGCGGGAATTTGTTGACGGGGGGCCCGTGGTCCCCCCAAGAAGCGAGTTTCCATATCAACGGACTAGAATTGTTAGCAGGTCTATTCGCCTTACAGAGTTTTCTGAAACCGCCGGATCGGCCTTCCGTCCTTCTGCGGATGGACAACTTTCCAGCGGTCAGATACATAAACGCTCTGGGGGGGCCTCGTTCCTCTCTCCTCACCGGGATGGCGACACGACTCTGGGACTGGTGTTTCCAGAGAGGAATAGTGGTTCAGGCCCAATTCATTCCGGGTGTGTCGAACCTCTTAGCAGACTGGAGTTCGAGACACACGGAAGACTCCGGGGACTGGCGTTTACACTCGTCAACTTTTACAAGTGTGTCGGAGTTAAGGGGTCCATTTCAAATAGATCTATTCGCCTCCCGGCTCAACAATCGGATACCCCAGTTTTACAGTTGGCGCCCGGACCCCATGGCCCTAGCCACGGACGCCTTTCTGCAGAACTGGGGGGGTCCTCGGCATTATGCGTTTCCCCCATTTCAACTCATTTCTTGGACGTTACACCAGATCCGGATGCAGGAGGCGGAGTTGGTTCTAGTGGCTCCTTTCTGGCCCAACCAACCTTGGTTTCCTCTGCTACTGGAACTCCTGATGGACGTCCCGCGCTTACTGCCGGATCTACTGGTGGACGGGTTGGGACAGCCCCACCCGCTGTTGTCACAGGGCACGTGCCTGGTCCTAATCTCTTTGGTCTCGGGACGTCCGGAGGGGTTTCGGTCCGAGCTCAAGCTCTACTACGGGCAGCATGGGCCCCGGGCATCTTGTCCTGCTATGACTCGGCCTGGGCCCAGTGGTCTGTTTGGTGTATGTCGAGGGATCAGGATCCCTTTCGAGCCCCTCTACACTACATCCTGAACTTCCTTTCAGAATGTTTTGACGAGGGTAGAGCGTATAGGACTCTTAATGTTTATAGGTCGGCCCTCTCGGTTTATCACGAGGGTTTCTTAGGAACCCCTGTGGGCAAACATCCCTTGGTCTGTCGTTTACTGAGAGGCATTAGGTGTTCGAGACCTCCACTCCCTCGATATTCGGAGACATGGGATGTCGCTATGTTGCTCACGTTCTTAATGGCATGGCCGTCTAATGAGAATCTCTCCTTGAGACAGATCTCGGCCAAGCTATTGGCCCTCCTCTGCCTTGTTTCATGTAAAAGAGTAGGGGATCTCAGGGCTTTGGATTTTCAGGTCAGATCTTTTGTTCCAGAAGGGGTTCGTTTCGATGTCTCTCGTCGTACTAAGACGTCTTTAACATCAGTGTTTTATCCGGCGTTTCCGACTCAACCTGCTTTATGTCCGGTGGCGTGCTTACAAGTTTTTGAGAACCGTACGATCGCGCTGCGCTCTCCAGGGGTGTCGCTGTTATTTCATATCGCTCTCCTCATGCCATGGTCGGTTCCACTACGCTGGCGCGTTGGTTGAAGTGGTTGTTGGCCCTGGCGGGAGTGGACGTGAATAGGTTTGGGGCACACTCTGTTCGCAGCGCCACGGCGTCATCGGCTATGGTGGCGGGTTGTCGTTTGGAGGATCTGCTCAGGTCGGCGGATTGGTCTCGCGAGACCACTTTTCGGTCCTTTTATTTTAAGCCTATAGTTCATTGGTCGTCTGCTCTTATGGATCAGCTTTGAACTTGCAATAGGAGCCTCTGAGACCTTAGCTAAATTTTATAATTTTAATACAAGTTAGAATTTTAATAAAGGACTCAGAGGCGAGTATTGCCCACCCTGCCCTCCCAGGGCGGACTCTAGGTTTTGCTCGCGTCCTATATCACGCGTTGGTTTCTCACTTCTTCTTTTGATTTCAGCTCAGTGAGATGTTAAGCATCATCTGGTGGCGGTTCCTGTCTTGAAGGTCCGGATGGTTCGTCTTCTTCATGTTTCTCTGTGCCTGTGGATCCGTTGTTAACAAGCAAAGAAAAGAGGGAGAAAAGGCGGGAAGCTGGATGTATATATAGCCTAGCAGAGCACTGGACTGTCTCACTGGGAAAGGGGGGTTAGAATACTCCATTGTTACCAAATATTTTGTTTAAATGTCTGTGTTATTTTCGACATTTATGTTTGCTGCTATATTAAAAGCAAGAAAAGAGACTGCAATACTCGCCTCTGAGTCCTTTATTAAAATTCTAATTTACCGTCATACTTAGCTAAATTTTATAATTTTGGTGCATTGCCAGCAAGTACGGTGCTGTTCGGTGGCAGTGAAATATGGTGCCTTTTCAGCGGTAGTGAAATAAGGTGCTGTTCGCCGGCAGTGAAATCCCCCATAGAGAAGCAATGGTTAATCTATTCACATTGAACAGCAGAGAAATGACAGTGAAATGTCCTGATGTTCGGTGGTTTCATTCGGCAGGTTTAATCAGACGAATCCCATAGGTTTCAATGTTAAAAATATTCCCGTTTTTACCCAATATCTAATAAACCGTTTATTATAAAATTCTGCAGTAAAGAGTCTATTTATAGATTTGGTGGGATTTTTTTATAGGACATTGTAACTTCTTTCCAGCCCTTTTCATGCAGTAGGTTTTTTTTTAGAAACTCGTTTGGCGGCTGGTCGGCTTTTTTCGGATGCGATCAGTGGTTTTGCGGCTGCGTTCGGTGCATCGATTCACCACATTTCGGGGACCCTGCTGGGTCAGCAAATTAATGGCGCGGAAGGAGAGAGCACTGAAATTTCAATCTGAATAACCTCTTATGCCAGTTTTATTAATCGCATGAAGACGCCCCTCACAGGGTCCGCATGGACCACACTGACCTTATAGTATCTGGTCAGAAAGGGGTTAAACAGAATCCTTTTACACCTTCAGGAAAAGTGAACAACCAGGTTAAGAAAAAAATTTCAGTTTTGTGGCTTTTTTACAAAACACCTTGAAACGACAGAAAATTTACGTTTTGCTTTTAACACTCGGGGGCTTATTTACTAAACAGTGGCTCAGACATGGTTTACTCGGATTCAGCCGTGGTGACGGACACTGAGTGATTTCATGTTTTATGGCTCTGGACGTCACGTCGCTGTTTAGGGAATAATCTCCTAATGGAGCCATATGCCGTAGCGCAGGATTATTCCTCGCCTGATTATCTTAATCCATCGCGCCGCGAGGGCAGAGGACGCCGCCTTAAAATAAAATGTGAAGGAGGCGGCAGCGGACGTGTCAGACCGCGAGAGCGAAACACAATAATAGGGTGTTTGCAAAAGTGTTTTTTTTGTGTGTGTGTGATTGAGAGATTGAGAGATATATATATATATATCTCTCAATCTCTCAAAGTATTTATTCAGCCGCCAATTGTGCAGGTTCTGCCACTTAAAAAGATGAGCGAGGCCTGTAATTGTCATCACAGATAACTTCAACTATGAGACAAAATGAGAAAAATAATCCAGAAAATCACATTGTCTGATTTATAAAGAATTTATTTGTAAATTATGGAGGAAAATAAGTATTTGGTCAATATCAAAAGTCCATCTCAATACTTTATGTATCCTTTGTTGGCAATGACAGAGGTCAATCGTTTTCTGTAAGTCTTCACACACTGTTGCTGGTATTTTTGCCCATTCCTCCATGCAGATCTCCTCTAGAGCAGTGATGTTTTGGGGCTGTCGCTGGAAATCCAGGAAATCCCATTGTCTGATTTATAAAGAATTTATTTGTAAATTCTGGAGGAAAATAAGTATTTGGTCACTTACAGAACGAACAAGCAAGATTTGTGTCTGTCACAGACTGGCTGTAACGTCTTCTTTAAGAGGCTCCTCTGTCCTCCACTCGTTACCTGGATGAACTTGTTATCAGTATAAAAGACACCTGTCCACAACCTCAAACAGACACACTCCAAACTCCACTATGGTCAAGACCAAAGAGCTGTGGAAGGACACCAGAAACAAACTGGTAGAGCTGCCCCAGGCTGGGAGACTGAATCTACAATAGGCAGCAGCTTGGTGTGAAGAAATCATTAGAAAATGCAAGACCTACAAGACCACTGATAATCTCCATCCATCTGGGGCTCCACGCAAGATCTCACCCCGTGGGGTCAAAATGATCACAAGAACGGTGAGCAAAAACCCCAGAACCACACGGGGGGGACCTAGTGAATGACCTGCAGAGAGCTGGGACCAAAGTAACAAAGGCTACCATCAGTAACACTACGCCGCCAGGGACTCAAATCCTGCAGTGCCAGACGTGTCCCCCTGCTTAAGCCAGTACATGTCCGGGCCCGTCTGAAGTTTGCTAGAGAGTATTTGGATGATCCAGAAGAGGATTGGGAGAATGTCATATGGTCAGATGAAACCAAAGTAGAACTTTTTGGTAAAAACTCGTGGTGTTTGGAGGAGAGAGAATGCTGAGTTGCATCCAAAGAGCACCATACCTACTGTGAAGCATGGTGGCCGAAACATCATGCTTTGGGGCTGTTTTTCTGCAAAGGGACCAGGACGACTGATCCGTGTAAAGGGAAGAATGAATGGGGCCATGTATCGTGAGATTGAGTGAAAACCTCCATCAGCAAGGGCATTGAAGATGAAACGTGGCTGGGTCTTTCAGCAGGACAATGATCCAAAACACACCGCCCGGGCAACGAAGGAGTGGCTTGGTAAGAATCATATCAAGGTCCTGGAGTGGCCTAGCCAGTCTCCAGATCTCACCCCCATAGAAAACCTTTGGAGGGAGTTGAAGGTCTGTGTTGCCCAGCGACAGCCCCAAAACATCACTGCTCTGGAGGAGATCTGCATGGAGGAATGGGCAAAAATACCAGCAACAGTGTGTGAAGACCTTGTGAAAAGAAGACTTACAGAAAACGTTCGACCTCTGTTATGTATCCTTTGTTGACAATGACAAAGTATTGAGATGGACTTTTGATATTGACCAAATAGTTATTTTCCACCAGAATTTGCAAATAAATTCTTTATAAATCAGACAATGTGATTTTCTGGATTTTTTTTCTCATAGTTGAAGTTACCTGTGATGACAATCACAGGCCTCGCTCATCTCTTTAAGTGGCAGAACCTGCACAATTGGCGGCTGAATAAATACTTTTTGCCCCACATTTTTCAAACTACACAAATTCCCCACCTCTGCTCTGGGCCTCACGAGCTGCTGAGCATCATGGGACATTGCAATAAGTGGTCTGCTACCTCACTACAAGTCCCATGATGCCCAGCACCACCAGCAATCCTCGCAGGATGCATTTCCGGCCGCGCGGAATAACTTTAAATACACAAAGGCCGCGAGTGGATACATTGTACAAACACAGGGGCCAATCAGACGCGTTGGTGATAAAACAGATTCAGACTTTATTGTAGAAAGCGCGTAATAAAATATACTTTATCGAATAAATAAGATTCAGAGATTTTCTGCCGTTATTAAAAAATAATAAACCAAATTCACAACAAGAGCGTAACACTAGAAAGCAAGGAAGGGGTTAATAGGGAGACACCCCCTCTCTGTATAGCATGTGAACCCCCGCGGCCCAGCAACTCCCTTTACCTCAACAAGGATTAACCCCTGAGATCCCGCAGAAAGCCGCCACACAATCACAATATAGAGAACTACAACAATCCGTTTGATTCGGTTTATTGATCCAGGTGCGATTTGTGCGGACGCCTGTGATTAACCCCCGAGGGGCTGAGCAGCGCTGCCGCCCCTCCAGCTCACCATCCCGGGGATCAGACGTTCGTGATTGGTAAAGGAAAAAAATAAATATTAACCCCTCCAGCCTCTGCCCTAGTTTTTCTTTTTTCTGGCTGATCGTGTAGGAGGGCGCTATACGAGGAGGAGGCACCGCGTCCAATACAAGCTGCGCAATCATCCCTTTAAAACCTGTAATGCTGCTGCCTCTGCCCGCAAGAGGAGAGAATGGTGCGCGGCCAGCCCCGAAAAGAGAGAATTGCACGTGGCCAGCCCCGAAAAGAGTGAATGGCACGTGGCCAGCCCCGAAAAGAGTGAATGGCGCATGGCCAGCCCCGAAAAGAGAGAATTGCACGTGGCCAGCACCGAAAAGAGAGAATTGCACGTGGCCAGCACCGAAAAGAGAATGGCGCGCGGCCAGCCCCAAAAACAGAGAATGGCGCGCGGCCAGCCCCAAAAAGAGAAAGGCGCGTGGCCAGCACCGAAAAGAGAATGGCGCGCGGCCAGCCCCAAAAACAGAGAATGGCGCGCGGCCAGCCCCAAAAACAGAGAATGGCGCGCGGCCAGCCCCAAAAACAGAGAATGGCGCGCGGCCAGCCCCAAAAAGAGAAAGGCGTGGGGCTAGCACCGAAAAGAGGAGAGAAAGGCGCGTGGCCAGCACCGAAAAGAGAATGGCGCGCAGCCAGCACCGAAAAGGGGAGAGAATGGCGAACCAGGCACCGAAAAGAGGAGAGAATGGCGAGCGGCCAGCACCAAAAAGAGAGAATGGCGTGCGGCCAGCACCAAAAAGAGAGAATGGCGCGCGGCCAGCACCAAAAAGCGAGAATGGCGCGCGGCCAGCACCAAAAAGCGAGAATGGCGCGCGGCCAGCATTGAAAAGAGAGAATGGCGCGCTGCCAGCACCAAAAAGAGAGAATGGCGCGCGGTCAGCACCAAAAAGCGAGAATGGCGCGCGGCCAGCACCGAAAAGAGAGAATGGCGTGCCGCCAGCACCAAAAAGAGAGAATGGCGAACAGCCAGCACTGAGAGGAGAGAATGGCGCGTGGCCAGCACCAAAAGAGGAGAGAATGGCGCGTGGCCAGCACCGAAAAGAGGAGAGAATGGCGCACAGCCCCTGGGGACAGTGCTTTGGCAGTGGCTTATTTCGGTAAAGTGCAGCACCGCAGACACGCGCAGCCTTTGCCGTTTCGCTGCAGCAGGAGGAGCCAAGTCTGTAAAACCCTGTGAACGCGCAGCAGATCTCGCTTTTGATTGGCTGCTCAGTCTCTGACGTTTACATCAGATTAAGCCGCCAGACGGAGATGGAGGAGGACGGGGAGGACAGGGGTTTCCCTCCGAACATCAGGCAAACGTCCAGGTTCTCCTCGATCCTCCGGGTGCCGGCGCTCTCTGCATCCTCCTCGATCCTCGGGTGCCGGCGCTCTCTGCATCCACCGTCTCTCCCATGAATGTCTCGTTGTCGAAGCTGTCGAGTAAGCGCTGGTCGTCCAGGCGTTCGCTGCTGGAGCAGGCACAGAACACGGGCGTGGAGGGGTTTTCGCCCATCGTTTCCATTTCCAGGAGGTCTCCGGTGGAGATGCTGCCCACCTTATTACCGCCTTTCTTGTAAAAAAATGACAGCGGCTGCACCTTATCGTTACAAAGCGTCTCGTCCGAGCTCTGCGAGTCTCTGTGCTCCGGCGCGGCGCCGATCACCGCGTGGTACATCTTGGCATGCTGGGCGCTCTCTTTCCCTGCAGACACTCTCTTCCACGTGCGAGAGGTGAAGTGATATTTCCACAGGTTGCTGGTGGGGCTGCGGGACGGTAAGCCCCCCCCTATCACCCACAGGCAGCCATGATGGATAATGGAGGTATGTCCAATCAGCTTGGGCGGCCCGGAGCTGCGGTACACGGAAAGAGAAGCGTCAGATTCCTGGCACGCACAGACTCCCTGAATGCCACCGTGCCCCCCAACCCGCAGGCCAGGCCGTGCCCCCCCCGACCAGAGAGCAAACCCCAACCCGCAGGCCAGGCCGTGCCCCCCCCAACCACAGAGCAGACCCCCAACCCAGGCCGTGCCCCCCCCAACCGCAGCAGACCTGCAGGCCAGGCCGTGCCCCCCCCAACCAGAGAGCAAACCCCAACCGCAGAGCAGACCCCCAACCTGCAGGCCAGGCCATGCCCCCCAAACCCGCAGGCTGTGCCCCCCAGCTCAGGAGTAAAGACGCACCCCTGTAATGTGCAGTGAGGAGCGCCCAGGATCATGCATAATATAAAAGGTATGCCACCCCGCAGACTATCCTCATAACCCCGGGGTCTGATCCGTCTGGGGCCAAAATCTCAGCCAATCACTGGCCTCACCACACCCTGATGCCAAGCGGCGAATCAGAATCAGACAGAAATGACCCATTTTAATCCGTGATTACACATTCTAATATTGGAGCCAATCAAAGCTCGGTGAATTAACCCCCGGGGGTACAAGTCACCACACCAGGAGTAAAAGCCACGTTCCGTCCATGCTTTGGGGGAGGGGGGGGGGACTCGCCTGCTTCTGATGTTGGTCCAGTTGTGCCTCCGGAAATCGAACCTCCAGAAATCGTTCTGTTCCGTCATGTGCTTCAGGCCCCCGAAAAGGTACATGGCGGCATTGTGAGTGGTGCAGGAGTGGCCATGGCGCGGCCCCGGACCCAAACCCTGCCTGCGGGCACTGAGAGCCGACCACTTCCCGGCATCTAGTGAGAAAGATAAATATATAGAACATGTCAGCGCAGGAGGATCACGGCAACGGCGCAGCCGCAGGACACCGCGTGTATGCACAGTAACAAGTTCATTAACAGGACTGTACAATGAGACAGAGACAGACGCACGTTCCTGTGTGTGGCCGCACATAATTATTTGACAGATTTCGCTTTATCGGGGCGACGGGTTACACTGTATCGGGGCCACGGGTTACGCTGTATCGGGGCCACGGGTTACGCTGTATCGGGGCCATGGGTTACGCTGTATCGGGGCCACGGGTTACGCTGTATCGGGGCCACGGGTTACAATGTATAGGGGCCACGGGTTACGCTGTATCAGGGCCACGGGTTACGCTGTATCGGGGCCACGGGTTACGCTGTATCGGGGCCACGGGTTACGCTGTATCGGGGCCACGGGTTACGCTGTATCGGGGCCACGGGTTACGCTGTATCGGGGCCACGGGTTACAATGTATAGGGGCCACGGGTTACGCTGTATCGGGGCCACGGGTTACGCTGTATCGGGGCCACGGGTTACAATGTATAGGGGCCACGGGTTACGCTGTATCGGGGCCACGGGTTACGCGTCTGGTTTTGCCCCTGTTTTTGGGAGGAATCCGTGAAAAACCAGAATCCTGAAGGAGCCTCAAATAAAACGACTCACCGAAGTAAAAGGCCCAGAATTCCCCCACGTCTCCGCTGAGGTCAAAGTAGCCGCCGTACATGTACATGCAGGACTGGTAGATCACCGCGCTGTGACCCTTTCTGTTCCTCGGGGGGACATCCTGCAGGGAAGAGACAAACGGTGTGACCGACACCCAGCGATACGGCAAGAACTCGACCCGGAGGGAAGCAGCATCTGCGGCAATGTCACAGGGAGGGGGGGGGGGGAGAGGGTCATTCATTGAGCAGCGCCGCGGCACCGAGATTCACCGTAGCTGGAAAACATGGTAAAAAATCGGTTTTTGCAAATATTTTGAGCTTCAGTGACCAGGAAAATCCACACCGGCCGCGACAAACACCGCTACCTCTACTACCGATACGCTGTCATGAAAGGAGTGACCTGCGGCTACTCGCCGTTCAGCGAGTCCTGCCGGGGTTTGTAACGGAGGGGCGGGGGAGATATACTGGGGGGGTTTAAGGCTAGGGTCAGACTGAGGCAGTGCGAACGCGCGTGCAGCCGCACTTAATCACGGCCGCACTAGCAGCAGATGCCGGGCAATGACGGCCAATATACGAAGTACGGTCGCACAAAAGTCCGGCTGCGCAACGCAAGTGGAAAATGAACGCATTTTTTCGAGAACGTGAAACCGCAGGTACTGACGTACAGAGTGCGCTGCGTCCGCATAGCGGCGTGTGTGTGTGATTAGGAGACGTCAGACGCTGCTATTGTCCGGCCAACATAACGTCCAGATGCAAGAAGTGTTTTATTGATGATCCGTACAAAATCACGGACGAAAATGCGTATAGTATGACCGCTATCGCGTATTCTGTGAAAAAATGCGTCCATTCGTTCGAACGCACTTTTTCACAGACAACATAAAAATGCGTTCGTCTGACCCTAGCCTAAAGGTCCTGCACAGACCTCCCATACAAAGTACGGAGAAAACAACCACGACTGTCAACTTCAACAATACGGGGAAGAAGTGGTGAACATTACAGGCGTGTTATCGTGGCGGCTTCCTGAATAACCGGATCCAGCTCTCTGAACGCTGCTTAGTGAATGAGCCCCTTGGGGCGACGCCTAGCGAGTCTTTTTGACAGTTTTATCTCTTTTTTGATGTTTCCTTGGCCGTATCGTGCCACGGCGGATCTGACGTGAGGCCGTCATACAAACCAACAGTCACAGCGGAACGCGCCACGCGCACAGCGGAACGCGCCACGCGCACAGCGGAACGCGCCACGCTCACCTTCACTTCCAGCTTTTTGCCGATGTGATACCACTTCCCGGAGTCTGAAACGGGAAGAAACGTTTTACGTGAGAATCCGCAGGCGGAACATGTGGAGGATTCCGGGAGATCCAGGATCTTACCGATGCGATAGATCCAGAGCGGTGTGACGTCCTTATTAGATCCCGAATCGATCATCCCCCCAAACACGTAGAGGCCGCCCTGGGGGAGGGGAGAGGAGACAGGTCACATGACTGTGTATAAAATACGTGTGAGATCAGGACGCGGCGGCGGCTCGACGAGTCTCACAGCATTCATTCGCTCACCTGCTGATGTCCTCGGCAGCAGAGCTGACACACACTTACCGCCGGCTGAGCCCAAAGCAGGGTTTGGTGAGTTCTGCAGATATATAGGAACTACAATTCCCACTAGTCTGTGCCAACCTAATGGGCGGCTGCGTATGATGGGAGATGTAGTCCCAAAACATCTGGAGGGCCAAGCTGGATGGCTGTTGCACCAGACCCCCTTACTGGAGGAGCCTAGAGGAGTGTCAGCTCCAGCTCTCGCACAGGGGAGGCTCCCTCGGCATGTCGCTGCTGGGTGATGGCGTCTGATCTACACATGGTTCCCTGTAACGGCACGGCGAGCCAAAGTCTTCTGAGCCAGGACGGCGAGTCCCGGGTCCAGACTCTCACCCCAGGCCGGGCACCGAGTGAGCCGCTGGGACTCAGATAACACAGCGTCACGATGTCACGACGCGCCAAGCTGCCAAAAGGAGGCTTTTATTCCATCTAATTCCCCGATTCGATTTAACCCCTTCCTCCATATTAAAGCTGCCGGAACCAGCCAATCACGCTGCAGATAAGCCTTACTGTGTGTACCATGTGACCCCCCCCCCCCCCTGTGCCGGGCGCTGATTGGATCACGGCTTTAATGTAACAATATAACATCTGCACCGAACATAAAATAAGGTGTGTGTGTGTCACGCTGTATCCCTGTGTTACTCACGTTGTGCACCACCATGGTATGCCCCTCCAGCTTATCGGGTGACCCCGGCAGCGCCTCCCACTGGTTCAGAGCTGGAAAACGAGAAACCATGAAAAAAAAAAAAAATCCCAAAAAAATACAATTCTACAAATAAAACCTCCAGTGACCGGGTCTGTCTGTGTGCGGCGAAACCGAGGGCGCACAACGCAACACACAGCACAACACACAAACCAGGCAACACGACAACAAGAGATCCTGTTAACCGGTAAGAACGAAATCTCTTTATATGGAATACAGAGCGAAGTGAAGCAACAACGTCAATATTTACACAACGAAACACAAACAAATCGCAACGATGGGAAGATGTGTGTGTGTGTGTTTTGCGTTGGGGGAGGGGCTCGGTTACCTGTAGCTGGGGGGGGGGGGATAATCTTACCAATACTGTATCGCCAGAAATCCCCCAGCGTGAAGTCCTGTCGTCCCCCATGAATGTACACGTAGCCATCGTACCGGACACACGCGTGTTTGAAGCGGTCACATGGCGCCTCCCCCCTCTGCGCCAGAGGCTCCAGCATGCACTCCCCGCGCTCTTGTTTCATGCTAGCTGATTGGTTGGACGGGATCGTGTGCGCAGGTGTAGCAGAGCGCCCCCTACGTCTCAGATGCCGCCATGATTATTGCTGGACCTGGAATAATAATAAACACGTGTAACATTCAGAGTCCGGTCGCGTGAGGACACGCAGAGCTTTGTGCGTCACGGGACGCTTATTCCTCGCTCGCGCTCTGGCCTGGGCGTAACTTCACGCTTTCCAGCACCGTGACCCGGGTTTACAGGCGCTGCCGGCCGCGCAATCACAGCAATCTGCTCCTGAACTGACGCCAGAGCGGCCAATCACAGCCAGCGGCCATAAACACCGGCTGTTATCTGATGGAGCGAGTGATCTCAGCCCCCCCCCCCCCGTATATGTGTATAGTTTGCTCATGGAATAGATACATGTGTCGCACACGGACCTTTGGACACACAGCGCGATCACATGTTCCTTCTCTCAACTCCTTAATCTCTGGATCCAAGGAGCGCGCGCGGGGGGGGGGCAGCGTGTGGATACGATCTGATAACCCGGGAAGACCCCCCCCCCATGCTCGATCAGCATCTGTAAACACAACCCCCCCAACACAACACATCCCTCCCAACACAACCCCAACACAACACTTCCCTCCCAACACAACCCCCCCAACACAACACATCCCTACCGACACAACACAACCCCGACACAACACCCCCTCCCAACACAACCCCCCCACAACCCCCAACAACACAACCCCACCAACACAACCCCCCCAACACAACACTCCCTCCCAACAACCCCCCAACACAACACTTCCCCAACAACCCCCCCAACACAACACTTCACTCCCAACACAACACAACCAACCCCCAACACAACACAACCCTCCCAACACAACACATCCCTCCCAACACAACCCCCAACACAACAATCCCTCCCGACACAACACAACCCCGACACAACACCCCCTCCCAACACAACCCCCAACACAACACAACCCTCCCAACAACACAACCCCCCCAACACAACACACATCCCTCCCAACAACCCCCAACACAACACTTCCCTCCCAACACAACCCCCCCAACACAACACATCCCTCCCGACACAACACAACCCCGACACAACCCCCCCAACACAACCCCCCTCCAACACAACACCCCCTCCCAACAACACAACCCCCCCAACACAACCCTCCCAACACAACCCCCAACAACACTTCCCTCCCAACAACCCCCCAACACAACACTTCCCTCCCAACACAACACAACCAACCCCAACACACCCAACCCTCCCAACACAACCCCCCAACACAACACAACCCTCCCAACAACAACAACCCCCCAACACAACACATCCCCCCAACACAACCCCCCAACAACACAACACCCCCTCCAACACAACCACAACACAACCCCCAACACAACACAACCCCCACACAACCCCAACACAACACAACCCCTCCCAACACAACACATCCCTCCCAACACAACCCCCCAACACAACACATCCTCCCGACACAACACAACCCCGACACAACACCCCCTCCCAACACAACCCCCCCAACAAACACCCCCCACACAACACAACCCTCAACAACACAACCCCCCAACACAACACATCCCTCCAACACAACCCCCAACAACAACACACTTCCCTCCCAACACAACCCCCCCAACACAACATCCCTCCCGACACAACACACAACCGACACAACACCCCCTCCAACACAACCCCTCTCCAACACAACCCCCTCCCACACAACACAACCCCCCCAACACAACCCTCCCAACACAACCCCACACAACACTTCCCTCCCAACAACCCCCCAACACAACACTTCCCTCCCAACACAACACAACCAACCCCAACACAACAACAACCCTAACACAACACATCCCTCCCAACACAACCCCCCAACACAACACATCTCCCGACACAACACAACCCCGACACAACACCCCCTCCAACACAACCCCCCAACACAACACACCCTCAACAACACAACCCCCAACACAACACATCCCTCCAACACAACCCCAACACAACACTTCCCTCCCAACACAACCCCCCCAACACAACACATCCCTCCCGACACAACACAACCCCGACACACACCCCCTCCCAACACAACCCCCTCCCAACACAACCCCCTCCCAACACAACACAACCCCCCCAACACAACCCTCCCAACACAACCCCAACACAACACTTCCCTCCAACAACCCCCCCAACACAACACTTCCCTCCCAACAACACAACCAACCCCAACACAACCCAACCCTCCCAACACAACCCCCAACACACACCCTCCCAACAACACAACCACACAACACAATCCCTCCCAACACAACCCCCCAACACAACACACACACCCCCTCCCAACACAACCACAACACAACCCCCCAACACAACACAACCCCAACACAACCCCCAACACAACACACCTCCCAACACAACACATCCCTCCCAACACACCCCCCAACACAACACATCCCTCCCGACACACACACAACCCCGACACAACACCCCCTCCCAACACAACCCCCCAACACAACCCCCAACACAACACAACCCTCCCAACAACACAACCCCCCCAACACAACACATCCCTCCCAACACAACCCCAACACAACACTTCCCTCCCAACACAACCCCCCCAACACAACACATCCTCCCGACACAACACAACCCCGACACAACACCCCCTCCCAACACAACCCCCCCCAACACAACCCCCTCCCAACACAACACACCCCCCCAACACAACCCTCCCAACACAACCCCAACACAACACTTCCCTCCCAACAACCCCCCCAACACAACACTTCCCTCCCAACACAACACAACCAACCCCAACACAACCCACCCTCCCAACACAACCCCCAACAACACAACCCTCCCAACACAACCTCACAACACAACCCTCCCAACAACACAACAACCCCCCAACACAACACATCCCTCCCAACACAACCCCCCCAACACAACACCCCCCTCCAACACAACCACAACACAACCCCCAACACAACACAACCCCACACAACCCCCAACACAACACAACCCCCCCAACACAACACAACCCCCCCAACACAACACAACCCTCCAACACAACCCCCCCAACACAACACAACCCTCCAACAACACCGCCCAACACAACCCCCCCCCCCCCTCCACACAACCCGCCCAACACACCCCCCCAACACAACACTTCCCTCCCAACACAACCCCCCCAACACAACACAACACTTCCCTCCCAACACAACCCCCCAACACAACCCCCCCAACACAACACTTCCCTCCCCAACACAACCCAACCCCAACACAACCCCCAACACAACACAACCCTCCCAACACAACCCCCCAACACAACACAACCCCCCCCGACAAAACACCCCCCTCCCAACACAACCCCCCCTCCCAACACAACCCCCCACACAACACATCCCTGCCCAACACAACACAACCCTCCCAACACAACCCCCAACACAACCCAACCCCCCCAAACACAGCAAACATCTGTATACACACACAATAAACATACTATACACAAACACAGAAATGTGTTAGATGTGCCCGGCACAGCCTAAACTCGCCGATCCGGAATCACTGTCCAGGCGGCTAATCCGGCCACATCATTCTCAGAACCGCACAAGGCGGGGCTCATTCACTAAGCTGTGATTGTATTTGCACGTTTTGGGCCAATAATACCACAATAGGATAATTTGTCAGATTCAGGTGTTTTACCCGAAATTTAAATACAACATTCCTTCCCCAAATCACTACTTAGTGAACAATCCCCTGAGAGTGACAGGTGTGTGTGAGTGCTCGGGAATGTGTGTGTATATGAGCATTGTGTTCCTGTGTGAGGGGGCTGAGGGCTTGTGTACATAGATACGCGTGAGAATGACTGGTGAGCAGTGACTGGGGGGTGCGCGTGTCTTCACGGAATCTCCCAGAAATCCCCCCCCCCCCGGACAGGTTACCTTGTCTGGAGGTAGTGGTGGTCCCAGTGGCTCCGGCATGATGGGGGGGGGGGGGCAGAGCATAGTCAAACACCTCAGGAGTCTCTCGGCTCCGCACTCTGATCCCGCGCCCCGCCTCAGACACATTCCAAGGCGTCCGGTGACATCACAAAACCGTCACTCATTGTGTATTAACCCCCTCTAGCCGGAGAGATACCACACGACGCCGGCTGATCCGGGGAAACCGACCGACTTACCTGAACAGGAGCCGCATGTTACTATCCATCAACAGCGCCGCGTCTCCCTGAGCTCCGCCCCCCGCGCCGCCCGTCTGCAGAGAGAAACCAGGAGTAATTATCCGGCGGCGCAAAAATCCAAAGTATACGTTTACACGTCACTGCGGGGTGTGTAACGCGGTGATCTCCACATAGTAACACCGGGGAATATACTGCGGGGTGTGTAACGCGGTGATCTCCACATAGTAACACCGGGGAATATACTGCGGGGTGTGTAACGCGGTGATCTCCACATAGTAACACCGGGGAATATACTGCGGGGTGTGTAACGCGGTGATCTCCACATAGTAACACCGGGGAATATACTGCGGAGTGTGTAAACGCGTGATCTCCACATAGTAACACGGGGAATATACTGCGGGGTGTGAACGTGTGATCTCCACATAGTAACACCGGGGAATATACTGCGGGGTGTGTAACGTGTGATCTCCACATAGTAACACTGGGGAATATACTGCGGGGTGTGTAACGTGTGATCTCCACATAGTAACACCGGGGAATATACTGCGGGGTGTGTAACGCGGTGATCTCCACATAGTAACACCGGGGAATATACTGCGGGTGTGTAACGCGGTGATCTCCACATAGTAACACCGGGGAATATACTGCGGAGTGTGTAACGCGGTGATCTCCACATAGTAACACCGGGGAATATACTGCGGGGTGTGTAACGCGGTGATCTCCACATAGTAACACCGGGGAATATACTGCGGGTGTGTAACGCGGTGATCTCCACATAGTAACACGGGGAATATACTGCGGGTGTGTAACGCGGTGATCTCCACATAGTAACACCGGGGAATATACTGCGGGGTGTGTAACGCGGTGATCTCCACATAGTAACACCGGGAATATACTGCGGGGTGTGTAACGCGTGATCTCCACATAGTAACACCGGGGAATATACTGCGGGGTGTGTAACGCGGTGACCTCCACATAGTAACACCGGGGAATATACTGCGGGTGTGTAACGCGGTGATCTCCACATAGTAACACCGGGGAATATACTGCGGGGTGTGTAACGCGGTGATCTCCACATAGTAACACCGGGGAATATACTGCAGGGTGTGTAACGCGGTGATCTCCACATAGTAACACCGGGGAATATACTGCGGGTGTGTAACGCGGTGATCTCCACATAGTAACACCGGGGAATATACTGCGGGGTGTGTAACGCGGTGATCTCCACATAGTAACACCGGGGATATACTGCGGGGTGTGTAACGCAGTGATCTCCACATAGTAACACCGGGAATATACTGCGGGGTGTGTAACGCGGTGACCTCCACATAGTAACACCGGGGAATATACTGCAGGGTGTGTAACGCGGTGATCTCCACATAGTAACACCGGGGAATATACTGCGGGGTGTGTAACGCGGTGATCTCCACATAGTAACACCGGGGAATATACTGCGGGGTGTGTAACGCGGTGATCTCCACATAGTAACACCGGGGAATATACTGCAGGGTGTGTAACGCGGTGATCTCCACATAGTAACACCGGGGAATATACTGCAGGGTGTGTAACGCGGTGATCTCCACATAGTAACACCGGGGAATATACTGCGGGGTGTGTAACGCGGTGATCTCCACATAGTAACACCGGGAATATACTGCGGGGTGTGTAACGCGGTGATCTCCACATAGTAACACGGGGAATATACTGCGGGGTGTGTAACGCGGTGATCTCCACATAGTAACACCGGGGAATATACTGCGGGGTGTGTAACGCGGTGATCTCCACATAGTAACACCGGGGAATATACTGCGGGGTGTGTAACGCGGTGATCTCCACATAGTAACACCGGGGAATATACTGCGGGGTGTGTAACGCGGTGATCTCCACATAGTAACACCGGGGAATATACTGTGGGGTGTGTAACGCGGTGATCTCCACATAGTAACACCGGGGAATATACTGCGGGGTGTGTAACGCGGTGATCTCCACATAGTAACACCGGGGAATATATTGCGGGGTGTGTAACGCGGTGATCTCCACATAGTAACACCGGGGAATATACTGCGGGGTGTGTAACGCGTGATCTCCACATAGTAACACCGGGGAATATACTGCGGAGTGTGTAACGCGGTGATCTCCACATAGTAACACCGGGAATATACTGCGGGGTGTGTAACGCGGTGATCTCCACATAGTAACACCGGGGAATATACTGCGGGGTGTGTAACGCGGTGATCTCCACATAGTAACACGGGGAATATACTGCGGGGTGTGTAACGCGGTGATCTCCACATAGTAACACCGGGAATATACTGCAGGGTGTGTAACGCGGTGATCTCACATAGTAACACCGGGGAATATACTGCGGGGTGTGTAACGCGGTGATCTCCACATAGTAACACCGGGAATATACTGCGGGGTGTGTAACGCGGTGATCTCCACATAGTAACACCGGGGAATATACTGCGGGGTGTAACGCGGTGATCTCCACATAGTAACACCGGGGAATATACTGCGGGGTGTGTAACGCGGTGATCTCCACATAGTAACACGGGGAATATACTGCGGGGTGTGTAACGCGGTGATCTCCACATAGTAACACCGGGGAATATACTGCGGGGTGTGTAACGCGTGATCTCCACATAGTAACACCGGGGAATATACTGCGGGGTGTGTAACGCGGTGACCTCCACATAGTAACACCGGGGAATATACTGCAGGGTGTGTAACGCGGTGATCTCCACATAGTAACACCGGGGAATATACTGCGGGGTGTGTAACGCGGTGATCTCCACATAGTAACACCGGGGAATATACTGCAGGGTGTGTAACGCGGTGATCTCCACATAGTAACACCGGGGAATATACTGCGGGGTGTGTACGCGCGGTGATCTCTCTTCAGTAACACCGGGGAATATACTGCGGGGTGTGTAACGCGGTGATCTCCACATAGTAACACCGGGGAATATACTGCGGGGTGTGTAACGCGGTGACCTCCACATAGTAACACCGGGGAATATACTGCGGGGTGTGTAACGCGGTGATCTCCACATAGTAACACCGGGGAATATACTGCGGGGTGTGTAACGCGGTGATCTCCACATAGTAACACCGGGAATATACTGCGGGGTGTGTAACGCGGTGATCTCCACATAGTAACACCGGGGAATATACTGCGGGGTGTGTAACGCGGTGATCTCCACATAGTAACACCGGGGAATATACTGCGGGGTGTGTAACGCGGTGATCTCCACATAGTAACACCGGGGATATACTGCGGGGTGTGTAACGCGGTGATCTCCACATAGTAACACCGGGGTATATACTGCGGGGTGTGTAACGCGGTGACCTCCACATAGTAACACCGGGGAATATACTGCGGGGTGTGTAACGCGTTGATCTCCACATAGTAACACCGGGTAATATACTGCGGGGTGTGTAACGCGGTGATCTCCACATAGTAACACCGGGGAATATACTGCGGGTGTGTAACGCGGTGATCTCCACATAGTAACACCGGGGAATATACTGCAGGGTGTGTAACGCGGTGATCTCCACATAGTAACACCGGGGAATATACTGCGGGGTGTGTAACGCGGTGATCTCCACATAGTAACACCGGGGAATATACTGCGGGGTGTGTAACGCAGTGATCTCCACATAGTAACACCGGGGAATATACTGCGGGGTGTGTAACGCGTGATCTCCACATAGTAACACCGGGAATATACTGCGGGGTGTGTAACGCGGTGACCTCCACATAGTAACACCGGGGAATATACTGCGGGGTGTGTAACGCGGTGACCTCCACATAGTAACACCGGGGAATATACTGCGGGGTGTGTAACGCGGTGACCTCCACATAGTAACACCGGGGAATATACTGCGGGGTGTGTAACGCGGTGACCTCCACATAGTAACACCGGGGAATATACTGCAGGATGTGTAACGCGGTGATCTCCACATAGTAACACCGGGGAATATACTGCGGGGTGTGTAACGCGGTGATCTCCACATAGTAACACCGGGGAATATACTGCGGGGTGTGTAACGCGGTGATCTCCACATAGTAACACCGGGGAATATACTGCGGGGTGTGTAACGCGGTGACCTCCACATAGTAACACCGGGGAATATACTGCGGGGTGTGTAACGCGGTGATCTCCACATAGTAACCCGGGGAATATACTGCGGGGTGTGTAACGCGGTGATCTCCACATAGTAACACCGGGGAATATACTGCGGGGTGTGTAACGCGGTGATCTCCACATAGTAACACCGGGGAATATACTGCGGGGTGTGTAACGCGGTGATCTCCACATAGTAACACCGGGGAATATACTGCGGGGTGTGTAACGCGGTGATCTCCACATAGTAACACCGGGAATATACTGCGGGGTGTGTAACGCGGTGACCTCCCATAGTAACACCGGGGAATATACTGCGGGGTGTGTAACGCGGTGACCTCCACATAGTAACACCGGGGAATATACTGCGGGGTGTGTAACGCGTGATCTCCCATAGTAACACCGGGGAATATACTGCGGGGTGTGTAACGCGGTGATCTCCACATAGTAACACCGGGGAATATACTGCGGGGTGTGTAACGCGGTGATCTCCACATAGTAACACCGGGGAATATACTGCGGGGTGTGTAACGCGGTGATCTCCACATAGTAACACCGGGGAATATACTGCGGGGTGTGTAACGCGGTGATCTCCACATAGTAACACCGGGGAATATACTGCAGGGTGTGTAACGCGGTGATCTCCACATAGTAACACCGGGGAATATACTGCAGGGTGTGTAACGCGGTGATCTCCACATAGTAACACCGGGAATATACTGCGGGGTGTGTAACGCGGTGATCTCCACATAGTAACACCGGGGAATATACTGCGGGGTGTGTAACGCGGTGATCTCCACATAGTAACACCGGGGAATATACTGCGGGGTGTGTAACGCGGTGATCTCCACATAGTAACACCGGGAATATACTGCGGGGTGTGTAACGCGGTGACCTCCACATAGTAACACCGGGGAATATACTGCGGGGTGTGTAACGCGTGATCTCCACATAGTAACACCGGGGAATATACTGCGGGGTGTGTAACGCGGTGATCTCCACATAGTAACACCGGGGAATATACTGCGGGGTGTGTAACGCGGTGATCTCCACATAGTAACACCGGGGAATATACTGCGGGGTGTGTAACGCGGTGATCTCCACATAGTAACACCGGGAATATACTGCGGGGTGTGTAACGCGGTGACCTCCACATAGTAACACCGGGGAATATACTGCGGGGTGTGTAACGCGGTGATCTCCACATAGTAACACCGGGGAATATACTGCGGGGTGTGTAACGCGGTGATCTCCACATAGTAACACCGGGGAATATACTGCGGGGTGTGTAACGCGGTGATCTCCACATAGTAACACCGGGGAATATACTGCGGGGTGTGTAACGCGGTGATCTCCACATAGTAACACCGGGGAATATACTGCAGGGTGTGTAACGCGGTGATCTCCACATAGTAACACCGGGGAATATACTGCGGGGTGTGTAACGCGGTGATCTCCACATAGTAACACCGGGGAATATACTGCGGGGTGTGTAACGCGGTGATCTCCACATAGTAACACCGGGGAATATACTGCGGGGTGTGTAACGCGGTGATCTCCACATAGTAACACCGGGAATATACTGCGGGGTGTGTAACGCGGTGATCTCCACATAGTAACACCGGGGAATATACTGCGGGGTGTGTAACGCGGTGATCTCCACATAGTAACACCGGGGAATATACTGCGGGTGTGTAACGCGGTGATCTCCACATAGTAACGGGGAATATACTGCGGGGTGTGTAACGCGGTGATCTCCACATAGTAACACCGGGGAATATACTGCGGGGTGTGTAACGCGGTGATCTCCACATAGTAACACCGGGGAATATACTGCGGGGTGTGTAACGCGGTGATCTCCACATAGTAACACCGGGGAATATACTGCGGGGTGTGTAACGCGTGATCTCCACATAGTAACACCGGGGAATATACTGCGGGGTGTGTAACGCGGTGATCTCCACATAGTAACACCGGGGAATATACTGCGGGGTGTGTAACGCGTGATCTCCACATAGTAACACCGGGGAATATACTGCGGGGTGTGTAACGCGGTGATCTCCACATAGTAACACCGGGGAATATACTGCGGGGTGTGTAATGCGGTGATCTCCACATAGTAACACCGGGGAATATACTGCGGGGTGTGTAACGCGGTGATCTCCACCAGTGTCATGGCTGATACGGTGGCGACACCGGGTGAGGAACATTTTGACAGAGCTGCGACACAGTAACGATAGACTGAAACGTTTCAACATGGAGACAGAAATAACCGGGCCGGCGGTTACAGGATCACCTTATACAGCTGGTCCCGCGTTACACCCCCTCCCCCCACGTTACACCCCCTCCCCCCACGTTACACCCCCTCCCCCCACATGTTTCACCTCCTCGCGCAGCACAAGAAACTTTAATTATATTAAGATTAAATCAACTTTATATAAAAAGGAAATAAACAGTAAACGCAGGCGCCGCAAAGTGAAAAACACCGAACATGCAGGATTCAACGCCAAAACCCCAAAGACAGGACGGGACAGACAGACCGACCAGACACCCAGACCAACAGGACAGACAGACCGACCAGACACCCAGACCAACAGGACAGACAGACAGACCAGACACCCAGACCAACAGGACAGACAGACAGACCAGACACCCAGACCAACAGGACAGACAGACAGACCAGACACCCAGACCAACAGGACAGACAGACAGACCAGACACCCAGACCAACAGGACAGACAGACCAACCAGACACCCAGACCAACAGGACAGACAGACAGACCAGACACCCAGACCAACAGGACAGACAGACCAACCAGACAGACAGACAAACCAGACACCCAGACCAACAGGACCAGACAGACAGACCAACAGGACAGACAGACAGACCAGACACCCAGACCAACAGGACAGACAGACCGACCAGACACCCAGACAGACAGACCGACCAGACACCCAGACAGACAGACCGACCAGACACAAACAAACCGACCAGAGACAGACAGACCGACCAGACACAGCATCTCCATGTTCAAAGTTCTATAAACTTGTGTTATTTAATTTCTCTGTTTATATTAGTTGTACACGGGGGGGGGGCGGCTCTGCTAGGGAGAAGACGTGTCTCGGGGGAGCTCTGCTAGGGAGAAGACGTGTCTCGGGGGAGCTCTGCTAGGGAGAAGACGTGTCTCGGGGGAGCTCTGCTAGGGAGAAGACGTGTCTCGGGGGAGCTCTGCTAGGGAGAAGACGTGTCTCGGGGGAGCTCTGCTAGGGAGAAGACGTGTCTCGGGGGAGCTCTGCTAGGGAGAAGACGTGTCTCGGGGGAGCTCTGCTAGGGAGAAGACGTGTCTCGGGGAGCTCTGCTAGGGAGAAGACGTGTCTCGGGGGAGCTCTGCTAGGGAGAAGACGTGTCTCGGGGGCTCTGCTAGGGAGAAGACGTGTCTCGGGGAGCTCTGCTAGGGAGAAGACGTGTCTCGGGGAGCTCTGCTAGGGAGAAGACGTGTCTCGGGGGAGCTCTGCTAGGGAGAAGACGTGTCTCGGGGGGAGCTCTGCTAGGGAGAAGACGTGTCTCGGGGGAGCTCTGCTAGGGAGAAGACGTGTCTCGGGGGAGCTCTGCTAGGGAGAAGACGTGTCTCGGGGGAGCTCTGCTAGGGAGAAGACGTGTCTCGGGGGAGCTCTGCTAGGGAGAAGACGTGTCTCGGGGAGCTCTGCTAGGGAGAAGACGTGTCTCGGGGGAAGCTCTGCTAGGGAGAAGACGTGTCTCGGGGGAGCTCTGCTAGGGAGAAGACGTGTCTCGGGGGAGCTCTGCTAGGGAGAAGACGTGTCTCGGGGGGAGCTCTGCTAGGGAGAAGACGTGTCTCGGGGGGAGCTCTGCTAGGGAGAAGACGTGTCTCGGGGGAGCTCTGCTAGGGAGAAGACGTGTCTCGGGGGGAGCTCTGCTAGGGAGAAGACGTCTCGGGGGAGCTCTGCTAGGGAGAAGACGTGTCTCAGGGGAGCTCTGCTAGGAGAAGACGTCTCGGGGGAGCTCTGCTAGGGAGAAGACGTGTCTCAGGGGAGCTCTGCTAGGGAGAAGACGTGTCTCGGGGGGAGCTCTGCTAGGGAGAAGACGTATCTCGGGGGAGCTCTGCTAGGGAGAAGACGTGTCTCGGGGGAGCTCTTCTAGGGAGAAGACGTGTCTCGGGGGAGCTCTTCTAGGGAGAAGACGTGTCTCGGGGGAGCTCTGCTAGGGAGAAGACGTGTCTCGGGGGCTCTGCTAGGGAGAAGACGTGTCTCGGGGGAGCTCTTCTAGGGAGAAGACGTGTCTCGGGGGAGCTCTGCTAGGGAGAAGACGTGTCTCGGGGGAGCTCTGCTAGGGAGAAGACGTGTCTCGGGGGAGCTCTGCTAGGGAGAAGACGTATCTCGGGGGGAGCTCTGCTAGGGAGAAGACGTGTCTCGGGGGAGCTCTGCTAGGGAGAAGACGTGTCTCGGGGAGCTCTGCTAGGGAGAAGACGTGTCTCGGGGGAGCTCTGCTAGGGAGAAGACGTGTCTCGGGGGAGCTCTGCTAGGGAGAAGACGTGTCTCGGGGAGCTCTGCTAGGGAGAAGACGTGTCTCGGGGGAGCTTTGCTAGGGAGAAGACGTGTCTCGGGGGAGCTCTGCTAGGGAGAAGACGTGTCTCGGGGGAGCTCTGCTAGGAGAAGACGTGTCTCGGGGGAGCTCTGCTAGGGAGAAGACGTGTCTCGGGGGAGCTCTGCTAGGGAGAAGACGTGTCTCGGGGAGCTCTGCTAGGGAGAAGACGTGTCTCGGGGGAGCTCTGCTAGGGAGAAGACGTGTCTCGGGGGAGCTCTGCTAGGGAGAAGACGTGTCTCGGGGGAGCTCTGCTAGGGAGAAGACGTGTCTCGGGGGAGCTCTGCTAGGGAGAAGACGTGTCTCGGGGGAGCTCTGCTAGGGAGAAGACGTGTCTCGGGGGAGCTCTTCTAGGGAGAAGACGTGTCTCGGGGGAGCTCTGCTAGGGAGAAGACGTGTCTCGGGGGAGCTCTGCTAGGGAGAAGACGTGTCTCGGGGGAGCTCTTCTAGGGAGAAGACGTGTCTCGGGGAGCTCTGCTAGGGAGAAGACGTGTCTCGGGGAGCTCTGCTAGGGAGAAGACGTGTCTCGGGGGAGCTCTGCTAGGAGAAGACGTGTCTCGGGGGAGCTCTGCTAGGGAGAAGACGTGTCTCGGGGAGCTCTGCTAGGGAGAAGACGTGTCTCGGGGGGAGCTCTGCTAGGGAGAAGACGTGTCTCGGGGGAGCTCTGCTAGGGAGAAGACGTGTCTCGGGGGAGCTCTGCTAGGGAGAAGACGTGTCTCAGGGGAGCTCTGCTAGGGAGAAGACGTGTCTCGGGGGAGCTCTGCTAGGGAGAAGACGTGTCTCGGGGGAGCTCTGCTAGGGAGAAGACGTGTCTCGGGGGAGCTCTGCCGGAGGAGGCCGCTGATAACGGGGTTTTCGGCCTCTCGTTGTAACGCCCTTTAGTGGGGTCCCTGAATGACTGGGCATTACGGGGGTGGCTCCGGGTCCGTTTTTTCCCCCCATCCGGAGCACAGCTGAGGTTTAGCCCGGCAGGCCTGTTGCTTGTCGGCCATCTTGCAGCCTACTCCTCTGCCTCCTGACAGTCGCTGTTCTCCCCGCTTCCTCAGTGGACCGAGTGAGCGGGCGGAGTGGCGGGGTCTGGAGCGGACCCTTGAGGCCTGCTTGGCGCAGCTGCGGGAGGAAGATGGATGCCTGATATCTCGGGGCTCGTGGAGACGCCTGATGGTTGCGGTAAGGACTGGCCGGGCGCTCGCTGACTTACCCGAGGAGGAGAAGGAGATTATGGTCCATGCTGCTTGCAGAGAAGAGGAGTCTGAAGCGGCCGTGGGTACTGAGGAGGAGGCTGCGCCCGTCTGGAGTGTGGCTGCTGCGGCGGATGCTGCGGTGGTGCCGGACGAGGTGAGAGCTCTCCCGGCACGGTGGAGGATGGATGTGATGGAGACGGGATGGCGGCTGCCGGGCCCCCGGGTGCGGTTGATGGAGGTGGAGTGGCCGGACGTTACATTTAGCCCAGCAGTAGCCGGATTGTTTTGGGGCCGGTGTCAATATGCAGCCCACCACGTTAGCCGAATATACTTCCATGCTGCGGCGCCTGGGAGACCCAGCGCGGCCCTGTCTGGGGCGGCCCGGACACCCGTTTTGGATACTGGGTGACTCCGGCGCTTCTCCGGCCCCCGATCCCTTTATTGTTGCCACTTAAATTATATTTTTGAGACCATTTATGCAGATGCCCCCCCCACTCCCCCCCCCCCCCCAGATATCTCCGAGGACTCTTTCTCCCTGTCTGTCGATCTGCGCTGATTATTTTTTACCGATCTTTCGTTTTGATGAGCCCCCCCCCCTCTGTCCCCCCCCCCGTGTTGATTTTTGATGACTTTTCATGTCGCCTTAACCCCTCCTTTACCGACATTCTGCCGCTTTTTCGAGTCCTTTGATTTCTGAGGACATATCCCCCCCCCCCCTCTTTACAATGGTTTTTTTTTTTTGCAGCTTCATATCGAGCCCCCCCCCCCCCTCTTGTTTATATGGGAGTCTGATTCTTGGCCGGGCGAGGTGGGGCGAGGCAGGGGCGAGGCAGGGGCGAGGCGGGGCGAGGCAGGGGCGAGGCGGGGCGAGGCGGGGCGAGGCGGCGGGGCGAGCAGGGGCGAGGCGGGGCGAGGTGGGGCGAGGCAGGGGCGAGGTGAGGCGAGGCAGGGGCGAGGTGAGGCGAGGCAAGGCGAGGTAGGGGAGAGGTGAGGCGGGGCGAGGCAGGGGCGAGGTGAGGCGAGGCAAGGCGAGGTAGGGGAGAGGTGAGGTGGGGCGAGGCAGGGGCGAGGTGAGGCGAGGCAAGGCGAGGTAGGGGAGAGGTGAGGTGGGGCGAGGCTGCTCGCTTTGTGATACTTTATTCTCACGAAATGAAATCTTAAATATAAAAAATATATATATTAGTTTTACACAATGCGGCCCCGGAGACACACGACACCTGTGCACGGAAACACATCTGTGACGCACACACTAACACACACACACACTAACACAGACATTGACACACATATTGACACACAGAGACACATTGACACACACACACTAACACACACACAGACATTGACACACACAGACACACACAGACACAGACTAACACACACACAGACACACTAACACACACACACAGACACACTAACACACACACAGACACACAACACACACACACACAGACACACTAACACACACAGACACACTAACACACACAGACAGACACAGAACACACTAACACACACCACACACAACACAGACACACTAACACACACACAGACACCTAACACACACACAGACACACTAACACACACAACACACTAACACACACAGACAACACTAACACCACACAGACACACTAACACACACAGACACACTAACACAACACAGACACACAACACACAGACACAAACACACACAGACACAAAACACAACACAGACACAGAAACACACAACACACACACACACAACAGACACACTAACACACACACACACACACAGACACAAACACACAGACACAAACACACACACACAGACACACTAACAACACACACACAGACACAACACACAGACACAAACACACACAGACACACTAACACACACACAGACACAACTAACAACACAACACAGACACACACAGACACACTAACACACACAACACACACACACAGACACACAACCACACCACACACACACACAGACACACTAACACACTAACACACACACACAGACACAAACACACACAGACACAGACACACTAACACACACACAGACACACTAACACACTAACACACACACAGACACACACAGACACACTAACACACACACACACACAGACACACTAACACACACACACACACACAGACACACTAACACACACAGACACTAACACACAGACACACAGACACACTAACACACACACACTAACACACACAGACACACTAACACACACACACAGACACACTAACACACACACACAGACAACACTAACACACACAGACAACTAACACACAGACACAGACACACAGACACACTAACACACACACAGACACACTAACACACACACAGACACACTAAACACACACACAGACACACTAACACACACAGACACACTAACACACACAGACACACAGACACACTAACACACACAGACACACACACACACTAACACACACAGACACACTAACACACACAGACACACACAGACACACTAACACACACAGACACACTAACACACACAGACACACAAAGACACACACAGAGACACACTAACACACACAGACACAACTAACACACACACAGACACACTAACACACACACAGACACTAACACACACACCAACACACTAACACACACAGACAATACACACACAACCAGACATAACCCACTAACACACACAGACACACACACACCACTAACACACACAGACACACTAACACACACAGACACACACAGACACACTAACACACACAGACACCTAACACATACACACACACAGACACACTAACACACACACAGACACACTAACACACACAGACACACTAACACACACAGACACACTAACACACACACACAGACACACTAACACACACAGACACACTAACACACACAGACACACTAACACACAGACACAGACACACTAACACACACAGACACACACACACTAACACACACAGACACACACAGACACACTAACACACACAGACACACTAACACACAGACACACTAACACACACAGACACTAACACACAGACACACAGACACACTAACACACACACTAACACACACAGACACACTAACACACACAGACACACTAACACACACAGACACACTAACACACACAGACACACTAACACACACACACAGACACACACACACACACAGACACACTAACACACACAGACACACTAACACACACAGACACACTAACACACACACACAGACACACTAACACACACAGACACACTAACACACACAGACACACTAACACACACAGACACAGACACACTAACACACACAGACACACACAGACACACTAACACACACAGACACAGACACACTAACACACACAGACACACACAGACACACTAACACACACAGACACACTAACACACAGACACACTAACACACACAGACACTAACACACAGACACACAGACACACTAACACACACACTAACACACACAGACACACTAACACACACAGACACACTAACACACACAGACACACTAACACACACAGACACACTAACACACTCAGACACACTAACACACACAGACACACTAACACACAGACACACTAACACACACAGACACACTAACACACACTAACACACACACACACACAGACACACTCAGACACACTAACACACACTAACACACACACAGACACACTAACACACAGACACACTAACACACACAGACACACTAACACACAGACACACTAACACACACAGACACTAACACACAGACACACAGACACACTAACACAGACACACTAACACACACAGACACACTAACACACACAGACACACTAACACACACAGACACACTAACACACACAGACACACTAACACACAGACACACTAACACACACTAACACACACACAGACACACTAACACACACCACACACAGACACACTAACACACACACACTAACACACACAGACACACTAACACACACAGACACACACAGACACACTAACACACACACACACACACACTAACACACACAGACACACACACAGACACACTAACACACACAGACACACTAACACACACAGACACACTAACACACACACACACACTAACACACAGACACACACAGACACACTAACACACAGACACACTAACACACACTAACACACACAGACACACTAACACACACACACACAGACACACTAACACACACAGACACACTAACACACACACACACACTAACACACAGACACACTAACACACAGACACACTAACACACAGACACACTAACACACACACACTAACACACACACACTAACACACACAGACACACTCACACACAGACACTAACACACACACAGACACTAACACACACAGACACACTAACACACACACTAACACACACACACACAGACACACTAACACACACAGACACACTAACACACAGACACACTAACACACAGACACACTAACACACAGACACACTAACACACACACACTAACACACACACACTAACACACACAGACACACTCACACACAGACACTAACACACACACACAGACACTAACACACACAGACACACTAACACACACACTAACACACACACTAACACACACACACACAGACACACTAACACACACAGACACACTAACACACACTAACACACTAACACACAGACACACTAACACACACAGACACTAACACACACAGACACACTAACACACACAGACACACTAACACACACACACACACACACACTAACACACACACACACACAGACACACTAACACACACACAGACACACTAACACACACAGACACACTAACACACACAGACACACTAACACACACACACACACACTAACACACACAGACACACTAACACACACAGACACACTAACACACACAGACACACTAACACACACACAGACACACTAACACACACACACTAACACACACACAGACACACACACACACAGACACACTAACACACAGACACACTAACACACACTAACACACACACACAGACACACTAACACACACACAGACAGACACACTAACACACACAGACACACTAACACACACACACACTAACACACACAGACACACTAACACACACAGACACAGACACACTAACACACACAGACACACTAACACACACAGACACACTAACACACACTAACACACACAGACACAGACACACTAACATACACAGACACACTAACACACAGACACACTAACACACACACTAACACACACAGACACACTAACACACACTAACACACACACTAACACACACAGACACACTAACACACACACAGACACACTAACACACACACAGACACACTAACATACACAGACACACTAACACACAGACACACTAACACACAGACACACTAACACACACAGACACACTAACACACAGACACACTAACACACACACACTAACACACACACAGACACACACACACACAGACACACTAACACACAGACACACTAACACACACTAACACACACACACACACAGACACACTAACACACACACAGACAGACACACTAACACACACAGACACACTAACACACACACAGACACACTAACACACACAGACACACTAACACACACAGACACAGACACACTAACACACACAGACACAGACACACTAACACACACAGACACAGACACACTAACACACACTAACACACACACTAACACACACAGACACACTAACACACACACTAACACACACAGACACAGACACACTAACATACACAGACACACTAACACACAGACACACTAACACACACTAACACACACACTAACACACACACAGACACACTAACACACACACAGACACACTAACATACACAGACACACTAACACACAGACACACTAACACACAGACACACTAACACACACAGACACACTAACACACACTAACACACACACTAACACACACAGACACTAACACACACACACAGACACACACACACACACAGACACTAACACACACACACAGACACACACAGACACTAACACACACACACAGACACACACACACACACAGACACACTAACACACACAGACACACTAACAGACACACTAACACACACAGACACACACACAACCATAGAGACGGGCAGAACAATGAGCGGCAGTCATAGAGCTGGGGCTCGCTTGGTATCACGAGATGCGGGTTCGGCTCCATACCCCCCCCCATGTCGGCGCATATCGCGATCAGACTCACCATCCACGGCGGAATCCAGGATACTGAAATTACCGCTCCCCTGTACTACAAACGCATTGGGCGTCGAACAAGACCCACCACACCCCAGCACAGGGACGAGATGCGCATTGTATGCGGTATATACGGTAACCCACAGCGTCAGCCACATAACGGGAACAGTGCTTTGACCGCAGCCAATCAGAAGTACATAGAGCCGCACGCCAATCGGATGAGTCCGATGGATCCAGGCCTCAGAAGTCTTGCCAGTTTGACATGAGCTGCGGCCATTTTTGATGGGGGCACATTCGGCAGACACGCCCATCTCTGAAACACGTGTGAACTGGAAATATTCAGAGCTCAGTGACAGCCCCTCCCCCCTCAGAACTGTACCTGCATTGTGACCCTGTGACAGGGAGGCAGCTCCTGCATGGAGGATCCCAACATTCCCTGCCCTTCCTGATACTCTATTATCCAGCTTCAAGGGGTTCCTCCATATATTCAGGGTGTGCGGGTGTGTTTAGGGGTTCCTCCATATATTCAGGGTGTGTGGGTGTGTTTTTAGGGGCTCCTCCATATATTCAGGGTGGCGTGGCTCTTTTTAGGGGTGGGTGCCATATATTCAGGGTGGTGTGCGGGTGTCTTTTTAGGGGTTCCTCCATATATTCAGGGTGTGTGGGTGTCTTTTTAGGGGTTCCTCCATATATTCAGGGTGTGTGGGTGTCTTTTTAGGGGTTCCTCCATATATTCAGGGTGTGTGGGTGTCTTTTAGGGGTTCTCCATATATTCAGGGTGTGTGGGTGTCTTTTTAGGGGCTCCTCCATATATTCAGGGTGTGCGGGTGTCTTTTTAGGGGTTCCTCCATATATTCAGGGTGTGTGGGTGTCTTTTTAGGGGTTCCTCCATATATTCAGGGTGTGCTGGGTGTCTTTTAGGGGTTCCTCCATATATTCAGGGTGTGCGGGTGTCTTTTTAGGGGTTCCTCCATATATTCAGGGTGTGCGGGTGTCTTTTTAGGGGTTCCTCCATATATTCAGGGTGTGCGGGTGTCTTTTTAGGGCCTCCATATATTCAGGGTGTGCGGTGTGTTTTTAGGGGCTCCTCCATATATTCAGGGTGTGTGGGTGTGTTTTTAGGGGTTCCTCCATATATTCAGGGTGTGCGGGTGTCTTTTTAGGGCCTCCTCCATATATTCAGGGTGTGTGGGTGTCTTTTTAGGGGTTCCTCCATATATTCAGGGTGTGCGGGTGTCTTTTTAGGGGTTCCTCCATATATTCAGGGTGTGTGGGTGTGTTTTTAGGGGCTCCTCCATATATTCAGGGTGTGCGGGTGTGTTTTTAGGGGCTCCTCCATATATTCAGGGTGTGCGGGTGTGTTTTTAGGGTCTCCTCCATATATTCAGGGTGTGCGGGTGTGTTTTTAGGGGCTCCTCCATATATTCAGGTGTGTGGGTGTGTTTTTAGGGGTTCCTCCATATATTCAGGGTGTGCGGGTGTCTTTTTAGGGCCTCCTCCATATATTCAGGGTGTGTGGGTGTCTTTTTTAGGGGTTCCTCCATATATTCAGGGTGTGCGGGTGTCTTTTTAGGGGTCCTCCATATATTCAGGGTGTGCGGGTGTGTTTTTAGGGGCTCCTCCATATATTCAGGGTGTGCGGGTGTCTTTTTAGGGGTTCCTCCATATATTCAGGGTGGGTGTGCGGTGTCTTTTTAGGGGTTCCTCCATATATTCAGGGTGTGCGGGTGTCTTTTTAGGGGTTCCTCCATATATTCAGGGTGTGCGGGTCTTTTTAGGGGTCCTCCATATATTCAGGGGTGTGGGTGTATTTTTAGGGGTTCCTCCATATATTCAGGGTGTGCGGGTGTCTTTTTTAGGGGCTCCTCCATATATTCAGGGTGTGTGGGTGTGTTTTTAGGGGTTCCTCCATATTCAGGTGTGCGGGTGTTTTTAGGGCTCCTCCATATATTCAGGGTGTGTGGGTGTGTTTTTAGGGGTTCCTCCATATATTCAGGGTGTGCGGGTGTCTTTTTAGGGCCTCCTCCATATATTCAGGGTGTGTGGGTGTGTTTTTAGGGCTTCCTCCATATATTCAGGGTGTGTGGGTGTCTTTTAGGGGCTCCTCCATATATTCAGGGTGTGTGGTGTGTTTTTAGGGCTCCTCCATATATTCAGGGTGTGTGGGTGTGTTTTTAGGGGCTCCTCCATATATTCAGGGTGTGCGGGTGTGTTTTTAGGGGCTCTATATATTCAGGGTGTGCGGGTGTGTTTTTTTTATTTATTATTATTCTTTATTTATAAAGCGCCAGCATATTCCGCAGCGCTGTACAATAAGCACAGTATAGACAGGGTTACAATACATTGAACAACATTTGACAAACAGTACAGGAGGAAATGAGGGCCCTATTCCCGTAGGAACTCACAATCTAGGAGGGTTGGGGTTGGAAACAGGAGGAGAGGACTGTAAGGTGAGAGTGATTGATGGTTGTGTCAGTGAGTTGGGGGGTCGGCTTCACTAAATAGGAATGTTTTAAGGGAGCGTTTGAAGGAAGAGAAGTTAGGGGAAAGTCTGACAGTACGAGGGAGAGCGTTCCAGAGAGTGGGGGCTGCACGTGAGAAATCCTGCAGTCTATCATGGGAAGAGGTGATGCGGGGAGAAGCTAGGCGCAGGTCACTGTTTGGCCTTAGGGAGCGGGCTGGGGTGTATTTGGTGATTAGTGAGGACAGGTAGTGGGGCGCTGAGTTAGTGAGGGTTTTGTAGGTAAGGATAAGGATTTTGAACTTAATTCTGCAGTGGATGGGGAGCCAGTGAAGGAACTCGCAGAGGGGAGCGGCAGAGACAGAGCGGCGGGTGAGGTGAATTAGCCTGGCGGAAGCGTTCAGGATGGATTGTAGGGGGGAGAGGCGGGACAGAGGGAGGCCAGATAAGAGATTATTGCAATAGTCGAGTCGGGAGATTACCAGGGCGTGTATGAGTTGTTTTGTGGCGACAGCGGTAAGAAATGGCCGAATTCTGGAAATATTACGCAGTTGGTATCGGCAGGAGGAGGAAAGAGACTGGATGTGGGTGTCACGGGGACCCAGGGGATGGGGCGCCTGGCAGCAGCTTCCTCGCTGCTCGCTGGCCAGGCGCCGAATGTAAGCGCTTCCGGGCCCGCTCACGTGGGACGCCGAGGGGCGGGGCCTGGCGCTGTGACGCGGACCCGCCGGGTTTAAATCCCAGTCTCTCCCATACACCGGTGCCCTGACGTGGTATTCACATCCCGCAGAGCTCTTGTGTTATTTTCCTGAACGTATCCTCTTGTGTATTGATCCCTGGCATTGGCAAACGAACCCTCCTGTGTACCGACCCCTGGCATTGGCAAACGAACCCTCCTGTGTACCGACCCCTGGCATTGGCAAACGAACCCTCCTGTGTACCGACCCCTGGCATTGGCAAACGAACCCTCCTGTGTACCGACCCCTGGCATTGGCAAACGAACCCTCCTGTGTACCGACCCCTGGCATTGGCAAACGAACCCTCCTGTGTACCGACCCCTGGCATTGGCAAACTAATCTCCTTGTGTATGACTCCTGGCGTTTGCATATACTCTGTCCTAGGTTCTGCCCTTAACGTTGGTACCGAGGTCAGTCTGTGTGGCATCCTAAGCACACATCAGACTACCTCTGCTATTACTAAAGTCCTAGGGAGGACTTGTGATCTAGTCTGTACCCCTGTCTGGTATTTCCCTTTCTTTGTCTGTTACCTGTTTCGTTGCCTTTATAGCTTTGCCGACCACTCAAGGATCGGAAGAGTAGAAAGAGAGTTGCATAAAGAGATTTATATCTTAGCAGTCAGAAAGAGTCGTGACTATACCCTATTCCATACCTCTGTCTGGTGTTACCCCTTATTCATATACTGTCTGGTTATTTGTCTGTTTAGTATCACCGACCATTCAAGGATCGGAAGGGTAGAGAGCGGTCTGCGTAAAGGGACCACACTTTTGGTTATCAAGGGGATCCGTGACAGTGGGGGATGAAGGAAAGAGCAGAGTCAAGTGTAACTCCAAGACAGCGAACTTGGTTTGATGGGGAGATGGTGATACCCTCCACCGTGATAGAGAAGTCAGGAGGTGGGGAGGCATTGGAGGGAGGAATAAGTAGGAGCTCAGTCTTTGACATGTTGATCTTTAGGTGGTGGGAGGCCATCCAGGAGGAGATGCCAGATAAACAGTCACTGACTTTTGAAAGGACAGGGGGAGAGAGATCAGGGGTAGAGAGGTAGATCTGAGTGTCATCAGCGTAGAGGTGGTAATTAAAGCCAAAGCTGTTGATGATTTTGCCCAGGGAGGAGGTGTAGATGGAAAAGAGCAGAGGACAAAGGACAGAGCCTTGAGGTACACCAACAGATAAAGGCAATGAAGAAGAAGAGTTACCAGCAAAGGACACAGAGAAGGACCTGTTGGATAAATAGGAGTCAACCCAAGCAAGTGCAGTGTCACCGAGACCCAGAGAGTTGAGGGTCTGTAGAAGGAGGGGGTGGTCAACAGTGTCAAAAGCAGCCGAGAGGTCAAGCAGGATGAGAATAGAATAGTGGCCGTGTTTTTTAGCAGTTCGGAGGTCGTTGGTGACTTTGGTGAGAGCAGTTTCAGTTGAGTGTAGGGGACGGAAGCCAGATTGCAGGGGGTCAAGTAGGGAATTGGAGGACAGGAAGAGGGAGAGGCGGTTGAAGACTAGTTTTTCTAAGAGCTTTGATGTGAAGGGAAGCAGGGATACAGGGCGGTAGTTGGATGGAGAGTTGGGATCTAGGGATGGTTTCTTTAGTAAAGGGGTAACTAGCGCGTGTTTGAAGGTGGATGGAAAGGAGCCAGTGGAGAGAGATAGGTTGAAGATGTGTGTGAGAGCAGGGGTGAGGGAGGAGGAGAGGGGAGGAATTAGGCTAGGGTCAGACTGAGGCAGTGCGAACGCGCGTGCAGCCGCACTTAATCACGGTCGCACTAGCAGCAGATGCCGGGCAATGACGGCCAATATACGAAGTACGGTCGCACAAAAGTCCGGCTGCGCAACGCAAGTAGAAAATGAACGCATTTTTTCGAGAACGTGAAACCGCAGGTACTGACGTACAGAGTGCGCTGCGTCCGCTAGCGGCGTGTGTGTGTGAATTGGAGATGTCAGACACTGCTAATGTCCGGCCAACATAACGTCCAGACACAAAAAGAGTTTTATTGTTGATCCGTACAAAATCACGGACGAAAATGCGCATCGTATGACCACTATCACGTATTCCGGGAAAAAATGCGTCCATTCGTTCGAACGCACTTTTTCACAGACAACATAAAAATGCGTTCATCTGACCCTAGCCTTAGATGTGAGGGAATGGGGTCGAGCGGGCATGTGGTGAGATGTGAGGAGGACAATAAGGAATTGACTTCCTCCTCAGTGGTTGGGAGGAAGCGGCAGAGGGTGGCAGAGGGACCTGTGGGAGTGGAGGTGGCAGATAACTATCTTGTGTTGGGATGTTGCTTCTGATAGTTAGAGTTTTACTGAGGAAGTAGTCTGCCAGGTCTTGAGCGCTGAAGGCAGCTGTGGGGGGAGGTGCAGGTGGGTAGAGGAGGGTATTGAAGGTGGACCAGAGCCGTTTAGGGTTGGAGGACAGCGTAGATATAAGAGATGAGAAGAAGGATTGTTTGGCCAAGTGAAGGACAGAGGTGTATGACCGGTGAATAAACTTGAAGTGAACAAAATCAGCTTCAGAGCGGGATTTCCTCCAGGCACGCTCTGCAGTGCGGGAGCATCTTTGCAGGTAGCGAGTCTGGAGGGTGTGCCAGGGCTGAAGCTGGCGGCGTGGGGCCTTACAGAGTCGAGAGGAGCAAGAGTGTCTAGAGCAGAGATAAGCGTAGTGTGTGTAGTGATTAGTGGCAGCATCAGGGCAGGTGAAGGATGAGGTTATGAGGGAGGTGGTGAAGTAGGTTGGAGAATTGATGGGGGTCCACAGCATGTAGATTTCTGCGAGTGTGTGTGCGGGGTGGGGGAGCAGGGTGTTTAGGAAGTCCAGATAGGTGAAAGAGAGAAGGTGGTGGTCAGAGATGGGGAAAGGGCGACATTTGAACTCAGAAATGGAGCAGAGGTTGGAAAAGACAAGGTCAATAGCGTGACCATCGCGGTGGGTAGGGAGGAGGGAGGATTGTGTGAGTCCAAGGGAGGACGTGAGTGAAAGAAGTTTGGAGGCAGCAGGAGCGGAAGGATCGTCAATGGGAATGTTGAAGTCCCCGAGAATTAGGCATGGAAGATTAGAAGACAGGAAGTGAGGAAAGCCAGGTAGCAAAGTGGTCAAAGAACTGGGAGGTTGGTCCCGGTGGGCGGTAGATGACTGCCACCCTGAGAGCCAGAGGAGAGGAACAGGCGGATGCAGTGTGTCTCGAAGGAGGAGAAGGAGAGGGATGGAGGTGGAGGGAGATGCTGGTAGGTGCAGGTGGGAGAGAGCAGGATTCCGACCCCGCCACCATTTCTCTCACCCGGTCTGGGGGTATGACTCAAGTGTAGACCGCCATGTGAGAGAGCAGCAACGGAGGCCGTGTCAGAGGGAGTTAGCCAGGTTTCAGTTAAAGCTAGGAGGTTGAAGGAGTTTGAAAGGAAGAGGTCATGGATTGCTGTGAGTTTGTTGCACACAGAGCGAGCGTTCCCGAGGGCGCAGGAGAAAGAGGACAGGCGCTGAGGGATTATGGGAATGAGGTTGCTGGGCTTGCAGGGAGGTGATTTATGTGCGATGGAGATAGGATGAGAGGGAAGTATTGGATGTGTTGTGGGGCCAGGGTTAGGGGATATGTCACCTGAATAGAGTAACAGCAGGAGGGTGAGAAAGAGAAGGTGGGAATGGGATTTGTGGGAGTGGGAGTGATTGTCAGCATGAGAGTTGGAGGGAGACCATGTTCTGAGGAAACAAAGGAGCTCATGCGAGGCCATCATGTGGGACGAGAGGAGGGAGGGAGAGATGCAGATAGTGTAGGGGTCGGTGGTAGAGGGGCAGGAGTTCCATTTAAGGAGAAAGGTAGAAGTAAAGAGTAGAAGCGTGAGAGAAAGCATGATATACACGTGAGTTTACCAGAGTAAAAAGTGGGCCTTGCAGTTTTGCAGTTCCTTCCTCCAGTCCCGCAACTCCAGGAATCAACTCTGAACGTCCACTTAGGATGCCACTGAACTCCAGGAATCAACTCTGAACGTCCACTTAGGATGCCACTGAACTCCAGGAATCAACTCTGAACCGTCCACTTAGGATGCCACTGAACTCCAGGAATCAACTCTGAACGTCCACTTAGGATGCCACTGAACTCCAGGAATCAACTCTGAACGTCCACTTAGGATGCCACTGAACTCCAGGAATCAACTCTGAACGTCCACTTAGGATGCCACTGAACTCCAGGAATCAACTCTGAACGTCCACTTAGGATGCCACTGAACTCCAGGAATCAACTCTGAACGTCCACTTAGGATGCCACTGAACTCCAGGAATCAACTCTGAACGTCCACTTAGGATGCCACTGAACTCCAGGAATCAACTCTGAACGTCCACTTAGGATGCCACTGAACTCCAGGAATCAACTCTGAACGTCCACTTAGGATGCCACTGAACTCCAGGAATCAACTCTGAACGTCCACTTAGGATGCCACTGAACTCCAGGAATCAACTCTGAACGTCCACTTAGGATGCCACTGAACTCCAGGAATCAACTCTGAACGTCCACTTAGGATGCCACTGAACTCCAGGAATCAACTCTGAACGTCCACTTAGGATGCCACTTGGGGAGGTCACAAGAGCCAAGGCTCAAATGGAGCCAGTGTTAGTGGTTATATAGGGCAGACTGATTACATTTTAACTGCCTGAATGCAAACACCTGAAGCTGGATGGGCTGTGTCAATAGGGCAGGAGATTCACATGCTAATTAGCAAAGCAAATGGTGGAGAAAAACAAAAATAAATAAAAAAACATAAAAAGACCAAGGTAACGTTACAATGTGGGTGCCTGCGAATACTGGGTGATAATGTCCTACCAGCAAAAGTATGTAGGGGATCAGTTGAGATGTGGGTGTCTGTGGATAATGGGTGATAATGTCCTACCTGTGGAGAGAGGAGACACAGGAATTAGGGATCGTGATGGTGGATGGCATAGGGGATCTTGGATAAAACTCCAGGAATCAACTCTGAATGTCCACTTAGGATGCCACTTGGGGAGGTCACAAGAGCCAAGGCCGTTTTTAGGGGTTCCTCCATATATTCAGGGTGTGCGGGTGTCTTTTTAAGGGTTCCTCCATATAGTCAGGGTGTGCGGGTGTCTTTTTAGGGGTTCCTCCATATATTAAGGGTGTGTGGGTGTGTTTTTAGGGGTTCCTCCACAAAAACACACCCGCACACCCTGAATATATGGAGGAGCCCCTAAAAACACCCGCACACCCTGAATATATGGAGGAGCCCCTAAAAACACACCCACACACCCTGAATATATGGAGGAACCCCTAAAAACACACCCTGAATATATGGAGGAGCCCCTAAAAAGACACCCGCACACCCTGAATATATGGAGGAGCCTCTAAGGGTGTGTGGGTGTGTTTTTAGGGGTTCCTCCATATATTCAGGGTGTGCGGGTGTGTTTTAGGGGTTCCTCCATATATTCAGGGTGTGCGGGTGTGTTTTTAGGGCTCCTCCATATATTCAGGGTGTGGGGGTGTGTTTAGGAGCTCCTCCATATATTCAGGGTGTGCGGGTGTGTTTAGGAGCTCCTCCAATGAGACATCCAGAGCTATTCAGAGAAAGGTCAAACTCTGGAGAAGTGAAAATTCTAGGTCAAAATTGCCAAACCAGAAAATTTCTCCCATTTATCTCACTTTCCAAATCAGGTATTTTGAGCTAGAATTTTCACTTCTCCAGAGTTTCACCTTTCTCTGAATAACCCTGATGGTCACCAGAAATTATGCTCCCGGATTGTGGTGTCCGGTTTGATCTCTCGGGGTTGCGTTTACAGGTTTCTGTTATAATAAAGCTTTTGTTGCAGCAGAACTATTTGTACAAAAGGAAAAAAAAAACAAAAATCTACAAACGATAATAAAGTTGGATATTTGTCTCTTATTGTGATCGCGAGATGTTAAAGCCGCCGCAGGGTCAAGGTATTTTAAAAGGATCTTCTACTTAGGATGTGGGGAGCCCCGTCCCCTAATCTGGTGAAAACGCTGGGAGGACGTCACCCTGTGAAACCAATCGCTGCAGCGCGCGTTCTCAGAGGCAGCGATGGATCAGATCTGTGCATGCGCGTGCGGCTCCGATCCATCGCTCTGCGCAGGCGCTACGGGACTTGTGTGCGAGTCCCATAGCGCTGCGCAATTCGCGGTTCCTACACTACGCGCCAAGAGCGTCATGGATTTTCAGGTTTGGGAGCCCCTGATTTGAAGGGAAGGAGCCGCTTGCGGTGAGGGACAAGAGGGGAGTAAAATGACCCCAGAAATAGAAAGTAATACTATTTGGGCAGAGACTCTGCAATCTCCGCCTAATTATTTAAAGGGAACCAGGCCCCTCTTCCACCTGTCTCCGTCCTAGGTTTGTTTATTTTTGTCTTGTTTCCCTTGTTTATTGCTGCGCTACGGTATATGAATGATAATAAACAACATGTATCCTCAGCCGTGGCTTTTAAATCTCCTCTCGCATCATTTAGCGGCGCGCTCCGCATATCGGATTCGCTGGGGTCTCGCGCACACTGTATCGCCTAAATCGACAGACGCGCCACCAAGCCGATTTGTGTAAAAGCAAATGATCAGCTTTATTGGCAATATAATATGTATATAAACAAGAAACCTCAAAGGCCGGGTGCACACGCACTTACCGGCGCAGCCATGTGATGCTGTGACGGGGCCGGTCAGATGCTTGTGCGTGTTCGCGTAACATGCGTCCGCCTAGAGATTCTCCCTGTCGATGTGCGTCGGCGGGGCTGCAAAGTGCAGGTTCCAGTAACAGCAACTGGCTGCGTCACTAGTCAACCTCAACTGGGAGACACAATAGACGATCAACTGTCAACAGCCAACTGCCAAAAGAAACACCCAACTCCTTGTCACGGATCCCCCTGATTACCAAGATGGTGGTCCCTATTACGCAGACCGCTCACTACCCTTCCGATCCTTAGAATGGTCGGCACGTCTAGACAGATACAGAATACGTAAAGATAGGTAGACACAAAGAACGATACTAGGAGGGTACACAAGACCTAGAATGGTTGGCTCTTCCCAAGACCTAAACAATAGAAGAGGTAGTCTGATGCGTGCTTAGGATGCCACACAGACTGACCACAAAACCAATATAGAAGAGTAAACGCCAATACCAGGAGTGTTGCACAGAATAGTTAATTAGCCAATGCCAGGGGTCGGTACACAGAATGGTTCGTTTGCCAATGCCAGGGGTCGGTACACAGAATGGTTCGTTTGCCAATGCCAGGGGTCGGTACACAGAATGGTCAGTTTGCCAATGCCAGGGGTCGGTACACAGAATGGTCAGTTTGCCAATGCCAGGGGTCGGTACACAGAATGGTCAGTTTGCCAATGCCAGGGGTCGGTACACAGAATAGCCAAAAATATACAATAGAATGCAAGAGCTCTGCGGGAAGTAACTACCACGTCAGGGCGCCGGTTGTTCTGCGAGTCTGGGCTTTAAACCCGGCGGGTCCGCGTCAGCCCGCCAGGCCCCGCCCCCCGGCGTCCCCACGTGTGCGGAAGCGACCGCAATATCACTCGGCGCCTGGCTAGCGAGCAGCGAGGAAGCTGCTGCCAGGCGCCGGGGGTACGGGGAGCCACCGTGACAGAACCCCCCCTCTACGGGCGGCCACTGGACGACCCCCAGGGGCACGGGGATGAGCCAAATAGAAAGCCCTCACCAATCGAGGAGCATGAACCTCAGTAGCCGGAAGCCAAGAGCGATCCTCCGGGCCGTAGCCCACCCAGTCAACCAAGTACTGAAGGACTCCCCTAGACACCCTGGCGCCCAGAATGGCCTTGACTTCAAACTCCTCCTCGCCCTCCACAGAGACAGGAGGAGGAGGGACACGGGCCCTGGTGTACCGATTACACAAGAGTGGCTTAACAGACTCACGTGGAACACATTGTGTATCCTGATATGGGAGGGTAGTGCCAAAGCATAGGAGACCGGATTGATGCGCCGCAGAATCTTATAGGGCCCTATGTATCTGGGTGCCAGTTTCATAGAGGGTACTAAAAGCTTGATGTTCCGTGAAGAAAGCCAAACCCTGTCCCCAACTTGATACACGGGTGCCGGCCTCCTGTGACTGTCTGCTTTGATTTTCTGGATAACGCTACTTTCCTCCAGTGCCCGTTTAACCCTTCCCCAAGTTTCTTTCAAAGACACTAAATGCTCATCCAGAGCAGGAATCGCGGTATCAGGAAACGTAGCAGGGAGCACGGGAGGATCAAAACCGTAAACAGTGAAGAAAGGTGAATGTCCTGTGGATTCGCTCACTGCATTGTTCAAAGCATACTCTGCCCATGGTAGAAGATCAGACCAGTTGTCCTGTTTGTCAGATATAAAACATCTTAGATACTTTTCTATATTCTGATTAGCGCGTTCTGCTGCTCCGTTGGTCTGGGGGTGATAGGCCGAGGAGAAAGATAAGTCTATCCCCACATTCTTACAAAAACCCTTCCAGAATCTAGAGACGAATTGGGTACCCCTATCGGAGATAATCCCAAGAGGAATACCGTGTATGCGGACCACATTGTTTATGAATATGGGCACCAGTTCGAGTGCCGAAGGTAGTTTACGAAGAGGAACATAGTGGCCCATCTTGGAGAACCGATCTATGACCGTGAGTATTACAGTATTACCTCTTGACTCGGGTAACTCTACTATAAAATCCATGGCTAAATGCGACCATGGTCGTTCGGGGATTGGCAGAGGCTGGAGTAAACCAATGGGCGCTGTTTTGGGACTTTTATGTCTTGTGCACACCTCGCACACCGTTATGTAATCTCTAACATCACGGCGCACCGTGGGCCACCAGAGGAGCTTACGTATACTAGACAGTGTTTTGGTGATCCCCATATGCCCAGAGGTTTTGTTATCATGATACAGTTTTAATACTTCTTCCCTTTCGTTCTCAGGTACAAAGAGTTTCGCAGGAGGTCTCCCCCCAGGAGCTGTACCCTGGGCGGTCTGCAATCTTAACATTAGAGGAGACGAGACACTAATCGTGGTGAGAGCTATAATTCTTTCCTGGGGTACAATGGGATGCTGATCTGGATGTTATGTTCGTAGGATTCGTACTGTCTTGACAATGCGTCTGCTTTAATGTTTCTTGACCCAGGTCTATATGTGAGGACGAAATTAAAGCTTGAAAGAAACAATGACCATCTCGCTTGTCTGGCATTCAACCGTTTGGCGTCACCAATGTACGTGAGATTCTTATGATCGGTAATGATGACAATGGGGTCCCTAGACCCCTCCAATAAGTATCTCCACTCCGTCAAGGCTGCGATAACTGCTAACAACTCTCTATTTCCGATATCATAGTTCCTCTCTGCCGGGGACAACTTCGGGAATAGAAGCCGCATGGATGCAAGGGTTTGTCGGGTGCCTCCCTTTGGGACAAGACTGCACCAAGACCTAGCTCGGAGGCGTCAACTTCAACTTGGAAAGGCAGAGCCGGATCAGGATGTCGGAGAACAGGGGCAGTCGTGAATGCCTGTTTGAGGGCCTCGAAGGCTTGCCTGGCCTGGGGTGTCCATTTCTGATTTCCCACCCCTTTCTTAGTCATGGCCGTGAGAGGAGCTACCAAGGCCGAAAAGTCTTTAATGAACCTTCGATAATAGTTGGTAAAACCTAGAAACCTCTGGATGGCTTTAAGCCCTTGGGGTAGGGGCCAGTCGAGGATTGCCGACAATTTACCAGGATCCATCTGAAACCCCTCAGGGGTTATGATATACCCAAGGAAGTGCACCATCTCTATATCAAAGAGGCACTTTTCTAATTTGCAGTATAAGCCGGCCTTCAATAGTCTCCTTAACACTTGTTGCACATGGGGTGATGGGTCTCCTTATCTGGAGAGTATATCAGGATGTCATCGAGATACACTATGACGAATGTTTGCAGAAAGTCCCTTAGAGTGTCATTTATGAGATCCTGAAACACAGCTGGCGCGTTACATAACCCAAAGGGCATTACCAGGTATTCGTAATGCCCGCTACGCGTATTAAAAGCCGTCTTCCACTCGTGCCCCTTTTTCACCCTTATCAGATTGTAGGCCCCGCGTAAATCGAGCTTCGTGTATATACGGGCCCCTTTCAGTCGGTCGAACAACTCTGTTATAAGGGGAATAGGATATGCATTTCTTATGGTTATTCTGTTTAAACCTCTATAATCAATGCATGGTCGCAAGTCTCCCTCTTTCTTGGAGACGAAAAAGAAACCAGCTCCTGCTGGGGAGGAGGACCGTCTAATGAATCCACGCTCAAGATTCTCTTTTATATATTCCTCCATAATATCGTTCTCCTTTTGCGACAAGGGGTATACATGTCCTCTGGGAGGCATGGTACCGGGGAGTAACTCTATGGCACAGTCATACGGGCGATGTGGTGGTAAAACCTCAGTCCTGGCCTTCGAAAAAACCTCCTTTAATGCCTGATAACAGTCAGGGACTACTGTGGATAAAGGAGGTGCTGTGGCGATATTAAGGCTACCAATAACAGTGACTCTGCCCATGCATTTCAACTGGCAACTGGGGCCCCAACATTTTATGTCTCTCTGGACCCAATCAATCACCGGGTTATGCTCAGTCAACCATGGAAACCCTAGGACGACGGGGCATGAGGGAGAGTCAATAATCTGGAATCGTATGGTTTCCTGGTGCAAAACCCCTGTTTTCATGCATACCTCTATAGTGTCGTGGGTGATATGGGGACATGACAAGGGTTTCCCGTCTATGGCCTCCACCATTAGGGGTCTTTCTTTGAGAACTAGAGGCATGAGGTTCTTAGAGGCAAACACTCTATCCATAAAGTTACCTGAGGCTCCAGAGTCTAGGAACGCCTCAGTCTTGAGGTGCACCCCCTCCCAGGTTAAGGAGATGGGCACCAGAATCCGGGTTTTTTTTTTTTCGTTATCAACAAAGGAGGCATAGAGCGAACCGATTACCTGGCTAGTAGGTGTTCTCTGGCCCGGTTTGCCAGTGTCACCCCTGCCACCCCTGGGTCTTTGAGGACATTGAAGACGAAAATGCCCTGCCCCGGCACAGTAAAAACAGAGCCCCCTTTCCCTTCTGTAAGTTCTCTCAGCCTCTGAAATACCTGTTCTACCTATCTGCATAGGTTCCACGACCGGTAGATCGGTTCTTACTGGCTCTGGAGTACCTGACGTATTGGTGTGTCTGGGTACCAAGGGTAAAGGAGGCAAAAGCCTTCTGGGTCTGTCTCGAGAATGCCTCCTGTCCCTAATTTGGTCGTCCATGGCAATACAGAAATCAACCAAATGGTCCAGATGTTCTGGCAACTTCAAGGGAGCCAGCTCAAACATCAAGGCCTCGTTCAGGCCTTCGGTAAACGCCAAGGTTAAAACGTCGTTAGGCCAGTGTACCTCAGAAGTCAAGGTCTTAAATTCTATGGCATAGTCGGAGACTCTCCTATTGCCTTGCTTAATGTGGAATAAGGACCTGCCTGCATTGGTGGCCCTTCTAGAGGGATCAAACGTACGTTTTAGTTCAGAGGTAAAGCCCTCATAGTCATATATGATAGGTTTTTTGTTTTCCCACAATGGCGTGGCCCACAGTAACGCTTTATCAGTTAAATGATTAATTAGGTAGCCTACTTTGGCTTTATCGGATACACAGGACCCTGGATTGTTCTCGAATAGAATCTCCAGTTGGGTCAAAAAACCCCGACACAGGTTAGGCGTACCATCATAGCGTACGGGTGCCTTCATACTGAGCCTACACCCCTCGGGTGAGGCCGAACTGGCCCTAGGCACTACTGGTTCTGGAGGACTTGCAGCACCAGTAGTGGATCGATTCAACAGGGTTTGCAGAGCAAGAGCAATTTGGTCCATCCTGTGGTCCTGCTCTTCTTGTCGGGCTGCAATTCTTGTCAACTGAGATGAGAGGTCTGCGGGATCCATTGGCCCTGACGTAATGTCACGGATCCCCCTGATTACCAAGATGGTGGTCCCTATTACGCAGACCGCTCACTACCCTTCCGATCCTTAGAATGGTCGGCACGTCTAGACAGATACAGAATACGTAAAGATAGGTAGACACAAAGAACGATACTAGGAGGGTACACAAGACCTAGAATGGTTGGCTCTTCCCAAGACCTAAACAATAGAAGAGGTAGTCTGATGCGTGCTTAGGATGCCACACAGACTGACACAAAACCAATATAGAAGAGTAAACGCCAATACCAGGAGTGTTGCACAGAATAGTTAATTAGCCAATGCCAGGGGTCGGTACACAGAATGGTTCGTTTGCCAATGCCAGGGGTCGGTACACAGAATGGTTCGTTTGCCAATGCCAGGGGTCGGTACACAGAATGGTTCAGTTTGCCAATGCCAGGGGTCGGTACACAGAATGGTCAGTTTGCCAATGCCAGGGGTCGGTACACAGAATGGTCAGTTTGCCAATGCCAGGGGTCGGTACACAGAATAGCCAAAAATATACAATAGAATGCAAGAGCTCTGCGGGAAGTAACTACCACGTCAGGGCGCCGGTTGTTCTGCGAGTCTGGGCTTTAAACCCGGCGGGTCCGCGTCAGCCCGCCAGGCCCCGCCCCCCGGCGTCCCCACGTGTGCGGAAGCGACCGCAATATCACTCGGCGCCTGGCTAGCGAGCAGCGAGGAAGCTGCTGCCAGGCGCCGGGGGGTACGGGGAGCCACCGTGACACTCCTGCCCATTGGCAGCCAGCACAACTACACCACACCCAACCACCGGCCAGCTAGCAGCAGTTCTGATGTTGGGCAGTCCACTCCGACTTATTGCAACTGGACAAGAAGGGTCAAATGGACATCTCACAGGAACAGCGTCATGTACAGAAACAGCAGGAAAAGATGAAGCATGGAAATACAATATAGGGGATCCAGATGTATAGAGGGCCAAACCGTTGGCCAGTAATTTCCAAGGATTTGGGATTCCTCACCTAATGAGGTAATAAGGACGTCCAGTGGTCTGCCATGACGCCAAATCCATAAACTCCACGTTATCCATTAGTACACGCAAGGGGTTATACAGAGAGCACCGAAAGATCACCGACATGTCGTGCTCTCCGGGGAATCAAACTCTCCGACCCATTCACCGCAGGGTCCCCGAAGTGCAGGGAAAATCCGCCGAAATTATCGGATTCAATAAGCCGCTGCAAACCCGCCGGATGCATCCGGAAAAAGCCAACCAGCCACCAGAAAAAAAAACCATCTGACAAACGGGGTGAAAACTAAAAAAACTGAAAGTAAACACTGTTTATATAAAAACTACTGAATGAAAATGTCTGGAATTTACATATAAATCCTATAAATAATAAAAAGCGCTGATACAGAAAAAGGAAAAAAATATATATATCTCTAAAAGGAAAGAAAATCCCGAAATATACCTACAAAAATCTTTAATAAAATTATTCTTTTAATCTGCAGCAAAAAGCACCAGTTTATTAGATATTGAATTAAAACGGAAGGAGTCTCACTATAAGACAAATGAAAAAGGCACAGAAACCCCCGGTTATATAACGCGCTCACAGGATATATATATATATATATATGCAATAAGGGCACATCAATCAATATACTCAGCCGCTGTGACCCGCCCGTAGATCTGTGCTGTAGCAGCTTTCAGAATCACTGGACACCATATCGGATGCCGGATACAACAAAAAGGCTGAATGGAATATAAAAGTATTAAAAGCAAGTTTAAATAATACTTTTTGTTGTATCCGGCATCCGATATGGTGTCCAGTGATTCTGAAAGCTGCTACAGCACAGATCTACGGGCGGGTCACAGCGGCTGAGTATATTGATTGATGTGCCCTTATTGCATATACAGTTGTGTTCAAAATTATTCACCCCCCACTGAAATTGAGTGTTTTGGCCAGTTTGACATTGATTTTGATCATTCAGTCATCTTGCTTACAATTAAATCAAAGAGGCACGTGTAGGTCAGACAAATATAACATAACATTTATAATGAAATAAGCACAAATGTCTTTTCTGTGCTCACATCATTATCAGTTTTATTCAACCCCCAAGTGACATTCAATCTTAGTACTTAGTACAACATCCTTTTACAGTTATAACAGCTTTTAAACGTGAAGCATAGCTTGACACAAGTGTCTTGCAGCCATCTACGGGTATCTTCACCCATTCGTCATGGGCAAAAGCCTCCAGTTCAGCCACATTCTTAGGCTTGCGCACTGCAACTGCTTTCTTTAAGTCCACCCAGAGGTTCTCAATCGGATTTAAGTCAGGTGACTGCGATGGCCACTCCAAAATGTTCCAGCCTTTAATCTGCAACCATGCTCTAGTGGACTTGGAGGTATGCTTGGGATCATTGTCCTGTTGAAAGGTCCAACGTCTCCCAAGCCTCAGGTTTGTGACGGACTGCATCACATTGTCATCCAATATCTCCTGGTACTGAAGAGAATTCATGGTACCTTGCACACGCTGAAGCTTCCTGTACCTGCAGAAGCAAAACAGCCCCAAGCATGATTGACCCCCCGCCATGCTTCACAGTAGGCAAGGTGTTCTTTTCTTCATAGGCCTTGTTCTTCCTCCTCCAAACATAGCGTTGATCCATGGGCCCAAACAGTTCTAATTTTGTTTCATCAGTCCACAGAACACTATCCCAAAACTTCTGTGGTTTGTCCACATGACTTTTGGCATACTGCAGTCGACTCTTCTTATTCTTTGGAGACAGCAAGGGGGTGCGCCTGGGAGTTCTGGCATGGAGGCCTTCATTACGCAGTGTGCGCCGTATTGTCTGAGCTGAAACTTCAGTACCCACATCTGACAAATCTTTTCTCAGTTCCTCAGCAGTCACACGGGGACTTTTCTTCACTCTACGCTTCAGGTAGCGCACAGCAGTCGAAGTCAGCATCTTCTTTCTGCCACGACCAGGTAGCGTTTCAACAGTGCCCTTTGCCTTGAATTTGCGAATGATGCTTCCTATGGTCTCTCTTGGTATGTCTAACATCTTTGCAATCTTCTTATAGCCATTGCCCTTCCTGTGAAGAGTAATCACCTCTTCTCTTGTCTTCCTGGACCATTCTCTTGACTTCACCATGTTTGTAACCACACCAGTAAATGTCTAGAAGGAGCTGAGTATCACAGTCATTTTAAAGCTGCCTAATTGGTGCTTATTATGCTTTATTGCTGCTCCGTGACATCCACAGGTGTTTTCATTACCTGATTGAAAACACTTGAATGAACCTCTGTTCTTCAGAGTGGTAGTCTTTAAGGGGTTAAATAATTGTGTCAATGAAGAATTCACAAAAGAAACATTTACTACTGTATTACAAAACCAATTGATGTCATTTTAGTTGCATATGGTTCTTTAAAAAGTCCTTGTAGGATTTCATTCTTAATACAATTACAAATGTCACTAAATTCCCTAAAACCCTTTACAGCATTGGGGGTGGAATAATTTTGAACACAACTGTATATCCCGTGAGCGTGTTATATGAGCAGGGGTTTCTGTATCTTTTATATATGCAGTTCTGCCCTATGTTTTGTTTGCATTTGTTTTACAGTGAGACTCCTTATATTCTTATTTATGTATTATTGACGGATGAAGAGGAGCCGCCCCTTAGGAGTCTTCACTAGCGAGCTACGCATTTACGTTATTTGCCGGTTTTTCCATTAACCCTCACTGCTGTTTTTATAACCCACGGGATTCGCCTGATTAAACCTGTCGAATGAAAACACTGAACATCAGGGCATTTCACTGACATCTCTCTGTAAAATAACCCGAAATAAGGGGCCGAAACGTCAGTTGTTTTATATGGTTTAGAGCACTGTTTCTCAAGTGATGAGTCGCGACTAGGGATGAGCTGTTCGGGTTCGGACGGTTCGGGGTTCGACCCGAACTTAGCCTGTTCGGGTGGATCGCGAACCCCGAACATTTCCGGGTGTTCGCCGCATGTTCGACCACAATGGACCACAATGCATTTTCCCACTGGCCTGAAGCTCGTAATTGGCTAAAGCCTTGCACCTGACCACAGGTCTGGTGCAAGACTGGTTCAACACTATGCCAATCACCGCTCAGAGTCCAGATTGGGCAAATTTTGCCCAATCATGGGCTCACAGAGCTAAGTCCCGCAGCACACTATATAAGGCTTCAACGCAGCGCTTCTGCACGCATTTCAGAGGAGATTTCAAAGAGGATAGTTGTGTGTGTTGTTACTGCCGGTCTGCCACGCTACTGGGGGGGTCTGGGGGGGTCTCATTTAGACCACATATCAGGGAATTTAGGTGATGTGTGTCTTGTCACTGTGCCAGCAAGTTTTTTGGGGGTTTACAACTTTATTTAAAACATTTGTGAATTGAGGTGATTTTTTGGGTCTTGTCACACTGTGCCAGCAAGTCTTTTTGGGGCTCACTAATTTCTTTAAAACACTTGGGAATTAAGGTGATCTTCTGGGTCTCGTCACACAGCCAGCAATTTTTTTTGGGGCTCACTAATTTCTTTAAAACATTTCTGAATTAAGGTGATCTGTCTCTTGTCACTGGCTGCCAGCTATCAGTGTGTCTCACTGAGTTATACCAGAGTTATTTAAATCTTTATACCAGAGTCGAATCAGAGTTCTGTATATATTAATCTATATATCACTCACCATGTCTGAAAGAACAAAAAGGATAGGCAGACGCTCCCAGCCACAGATAAGAGGGCAAGCAGCCCCTGTGTCGGGAGGACGTGTCTCTGGTCGTGGTGGACGTGGTGCATCCTCTGCAGGGGCACGCTTGTCCTTTCTAACTGGTGCTGGCTGTCTTAAGCAGCAGCAACATACAGAGGATTTGGTGGATTGACTAACCAGGCCATCCTCATCCTCCGAGTCCTCTGCCAGCCAGGCTTCTAGTGCTTTACAGTCCACCTCAGCTGCCAAAGCATCTAATGCAGCCTCCATGTCCACAGCTACTCCTGCCGTAGCCTCGCTATCACACACGGAGGAGTCAGCTGAATTGTTTGACTACAATGAGAGCGACATGCTGCTTGAGGATGCGCAGCAAGTACAGTGCTGATTCAATCTCTGAGGTTGAGCAAGGGAGTATAATCAACCTAGAGGAAGGGGGTGCCAGTGATGACACACAAATAACTGGCACTCATGTTGCCCCAGCAGCTGCAGCATACTGCCAAGTTGGCTCCAGTGACGAGGAGATAGGGGGTGAAGATGACATTGATGATGAGGTCACTGACTCCACCTGGGTGCCAGATCGAACTGAGGAATCAAGTGAGGAGGAGGCACGAGGCACAACATCCTCTGTGACCAACCGTAGCACTAGCCAGTCCAAGGCATCACATGTCAGAGCTGCTCCGGTGCAGAGCGATGTTGTCTCAAAGAACACATGCAGGAAATCTGCTGTCTGGGAGTTCTTTAAGAACTGTGCAGCAGACCCCAGCGTTGCTATTTGTAATCTATGTCAGAGGAGGCTGAAGCGTGGGATAAACACCGGAAACTTGGGTACCACGTGCTTGAGGCGACATATGAACAAGTGCCACACATCCCGTTGGGGCAAAACTTTGCGTAGGTCCTCCTCCTCATCTGTCTCTACCCAAACTGTATGTCCTGCCATGCAATTGCCTACAACCTCCACCGACAGGGATGATGCTACAGTAATGGATGTACCAGCAGGTCCTTCCTCACAATGTGACATCATCCCAGTAGCTGAAGATTTACGCAGTCAGATTACGTTGCCGCAGCTGCTGCAGCGAAAGAAAAAATATAGTCCCAACCATCCCCAAGCACAGCGTCTAAATGCCAGCTTAGCAAAATTACTCGCAATGCAGCTGCTGCCTTTCCAGCTGGTGGACTCTGCTCCCTTCCGTGAATTTGCTGAATGCGCTGTACCACAGTGGCAGGTTCCAAAACGCCATTACTTTTCACGCAAGGCCATTCCAGCACTATACCAGCACGTGGAAGACAATGTTATCCAGTCATTGGGAAAGGCAGTCAGCAGCAAGGTGCATGTGACTTTAGACACGTGGTCCAGCAAGCATGGACAGGGTCGTTACATTTCCTTCACGGCACACTGGGTAACTCTGATTGCAGCTGGGAGTGATCCAAGACGGGGCTCTGTGCTGGAGCTTGTTCATCCACCACGCCTCCAGAAGCTGCTTGTATGAGGTCTGTCTGCTCCACCACACCACCACCTCTTCCTCCTCCTCCTTTTCTGTCTCTGGCGAAGTGGCAGTTAAACCGACGCCTGACAGGGTCTACGCAATGGCTCAAGCAAAAAGATGCCATACTGTGCTTGAGCTGGTTTGTTTAGGGACAGGAGCCACACCGGGTCAGAAATTTTGTCAGCTCTGCAGGGGCAGGTGCAGAGATGGTTAACACCACGCCAGCTAGAGCTGGGAATGATCGTCTGCGATAATGGCAGCAACCTTCTCTCCGCCCTACGCAAGGGTAAATTGACGCATGTACCATGCCTAGCACACGTCCTAAATCTGGTGGTACAGCGTTTCCTAACCAAGTACCCAGGGCTGCCAGAGCTTCTCATCCAGGCCAGAAAAGTCTGCAGCCACTTCAGACGGTCATTCCCAGCAAGCGTTCGCCTGGCAGAAATTCAAAGAGAATTCCACCTTCCCACAAACCGTCTGATCTGTGACATGCCCACCAGGTGGAACTCGACATTAGCAATGCTGCAGCGTCTGCACAAGCAGCAGAGGGCCATCAGCGAGTACCTGTGTGAGTATGGCACAAGGACAGCTTCAGGTCAACTTGGTTTCCCCCCCCTCCCGCAGTGGCTGATGATCAAGGATGCATGCACTGTACTGTCACCTTTTGAGGAGGCAACGAGGATGGTGAGCAGGGACAGTGCATGCATCAGTGACACAATTCCTTTAGTGTTCCTGCTGGAGCACACTCTGCGGGGAATTATAGATGTGGCTCTAGAGGCAGAGCAGCGGGAGGAAGAGGAGGCCTTCCCTAGCTCTCAAGGCCCCAGTCTTTCCGCAGACAGCATTCCAGCGGGTCCTACTCAGATCAGACAGGAGAGGATGAGGAGGAGGAGGAATATTTAAGTAGTGGGGGCATTGAAGGTGGGGATTCCTCAAGGCAGGGTTTTGTGTGCCCAGAAACAGAAGGGCTTGTGCGTGGCTGGGAGGAGGAAGTGCACGATACGGTCATCCTCATTGACCAGGAAGACTCGGCAGCTAATGCCACCTCCAACCTACGCTGCATGGGCTCCCTAATGATGCAAAGCCTGCTAAAGGACCCCAGGATTCGTGCTATCAAGGAGAGGGATCATTACTGTTTGGCAACCCTTCTTGATCCACGATACAAGGGGAAAGTTGCGGAGCTCATCCTGCCCACACAGAGGGAGCACAGGATGACAAAACTTGAGGACGCTCTAAAGCGAAACTTGTGTAACACCTTTCCAGGCACTGTTAGATTACCAAGTGCTGACACACGTGCTTCTGAGGCTGCAGGTGATCAGAGGAATAGCGGTGAAGGCCAGGGCCGCTTGACTGATGCATTTTTAAATTTTTTTAGTCCTCGACGCCCAGGGACATCAAATGTAGGCACCCATTGCCAGCGTCTTCACCGTATGGTGCAGGACTACCTAGGGGCAAGGGCAGACCTGGATACCTTTCCAGCAGATGATCCACTGGCTTACTGGGTGTTGAGATTGGATCACTGGCCAGAACTTAGCCAATATGCTATGCAGCTACTAGGTTGCCCTTCATCTAGCGTGCTTTCCGAAAGGACGTTCAGTGCCGCTGGAGGTTTTGTCACAGACAAAAGAGTGCGTCTGTCCACCGACTCTGTAGACCGGCTGACATTTATAAAAATGAATCAGTCCTGGATCAGCAGCTATCAATCCCCTGATGCTGAAGTAATGGAATAGATCGGGGATGTCCTCTTCTGCATTCACAAAACCTCCAGCACTGAACTCTTCCACAATACCACAAAAGGGTTACGGTGTGAAGGCACTTGCTGCCATGAAAGGCACAATATTTGGCTGCACTGACGCCCGTGCCAGATTTTTATCATTTTATTTTTTTGAACCGCAGGGTCCACCCCTGCACTCTTCCACAATACCACAGAGGGGTTACTGTATGATGATACTTGCTGGCCTGGCATTAAAGGCACAATATCTGGGTGCACTGCCATTGACGCCTGTATCAGATTCATATCCTCAGAGGGGTTACGGTGTGACGGCACTGTTGCCGACGCTAAAAGCCCAATTTTAAAGCACCTATTGTTACTTTCATCCAAAGCCTGCATAAGTTTCACAATAATTTAGCCCAAAAAAACACTAAACTTTTTCTGCGCGTCCTAAAATGTCTTTTCATACAGGCTGCCGCCCCAAGCAGTTGTTTATGGATAGATTAAAGGAAAAGCATTTACCGTAATATGAAACGTCATTTATTTGTTTTTAAGTGTTTCTATACATCCTAGAAATCCGCCACTTCACGGGCAGGTTATGGGGACCTCCTAGGCACAAAATTTGAAGGAATTTTTCGTTTTTATTTTTAACCCTTATTTCATGGAAAACTCACTGTCCCTTTAAAAACGTTTTTTAAAAAACTTTTTGTCCTTGTTTCCTGTCCCCCAGGGCACTACCCGGACCCCCATACACCTTTTATGGCAAATATGTAGCATATATGCCCTCTTGGAGGGCACTCTAAAACACCGAATTGTCAGCCCCATTGACTTGCATGGGGGTACGGGTTCGGGCTCGAACCGAACTCGGGGGGTGTTCGGCTCATCCCTAGTCGCGACCAGGGGCAGACTGGGTCACGGGCAAATGCCCCTAGGCCGCTCTAATGCCTGGGACCCGCTGATGCATCTTACCTGCAGCAGCGGGTCCCAGGCGGTACGGCTACCTCTGAATGTTCCCAGGTGCCACCTGGGACCCGCTGCATCAGTAAGATACTCTGTAATGGCAAGGTGCGAGGGGGGAGAATCTGTACTGGGAAGGTGTGGGGTGGGACTCAGTGACTGGTCGCACGCTCTGCACTCCCAACACCAGGAGCCACTGTGCACAATGCACATCTCAGTGAAGAAAAGTATATTTATATAGGCCAGCCTCCCATGGAGGCATTTTTTGACTGGCTTGGACCAATGGTTCTTTCCCATTGGTCCAAGCTATTCCATTGCTCTTCAGTGTCTCTGAGGCACTGAAGAGCGTAGGTTCAGGAAGTAGGCAGCGCCACACACGCACTGCAGACTTCTCAATCTCTTCGAGCTTGAGTTAATGCGATTAGTGTAGCGTTCAGCTACGCAAATTGCGTAGGCTCAGGGAGGACAGGCTGCCGGAAAAAAATAATGTGCACAGTGGCAGAGATGGAGGGCGGGGGAGCGCGGAGCAGATGAGTTTGTTACGGTTTTTATAATATTTTATTATTCATTCAGTAGTGATTTAGATTAGAGTTGCTTTGTCTGCATCGTCCCAGACTTTGAGACACGTATAAAGAAGAGCAAGAAGCTTCCCCAGCTTTCCCTAAAGTTCTAATTAATTACATATGTTTCAATTACAGTTTATTTTATGGGGTTTTTGCTTTCGTTTTCACTAGTTCTGTGATTACTGCAATATCCATTCTGGAAAGAATCCGTTTGTTTACAAAATTGTTTAAAAAGTTTATACATTGTAGAATATTGCGCATGTTGTTTTGTGGAATAAATTATGTTTCAGAAATTCAATTATTTTTGGGTCGCGACTTAATGACCAAGGACAATTGCGGGTCCTGAGGCTCCACAGGTTGAGAACCACTGGTTTAGAGAATTCGATTTTTAACCACTTCGCTGCTGAGGACGCGCTCAGCGCGTCCTCAGCATTCCCGCTGGTGTGCTGAGGACGCGCTGAGCGCGTCCTCCCATTGGGGTCAGCGTTCGGCCGGGTTCCGGCCGATCGCTGGCCCCTCCGGTGCGGGCTGACATCCTGGATGTCAGCCCGGCATCCGGAACAGCAGCCGCCAGAATTAGGTGTCATCGCGGGGGCGCGATGACACCTAATTCAGGCGCCCCCCCCCCCGCATGTGAGGAGGAGGCGCCTGAAAGGGAGGGGGGGGGAGGTCCTTCGGACCTCTCTCCCTCCCGATCGGCGGCTCTGCGGGGGTTAACCCAGGCATCATTTGGAAGGGCACAGCCTGCCCTTCCAAATGATGCCTGGCATTAACCCCTGGGGAGCTGGATCGCGAATCGGCGCTGAAAAGCGCCGGTTCGCGATCCTTTCCCGAGCTGGCCGACATCTTGGATGTCGGCCAAGCCTCCGGGAACTCCCCCTGAGGACTGGCGTCATCGTGCGTAGCACGATGACGCAAGTCCTGGACTTAACCCTTGACTGCCACCAACTGTGGAGATAGGGAGTTCCAATGAACTCCCTATCTCCCGATCCGTGGCAGCTAGGGGTTAAATTTTGGTATGGTTGGATCGGCCAGAGCATGGCCGTTCCAACGATACCAAACATGAAAGTGAAAAATTTTGTAAAAAAAAAAAAAAAAAAAATGAAAAATATAAATAAAAAAAAATAAATACTAAAAATAAATAAACACTTTTTTTTTTTTTTTGGTTTGTTAATGCAGCAATATTGTTCCCATTTCAATTATAATGTGAACAATGATGCTGCACTAACGATTTTTGTATGCGGTGCGTTTGTTAAAAATAGTGTCATTTTCCCCAAAAAAAAATGTAACGAGACCCCATCTCTAATTTTTTTAACAAGTGCACCCCATAGAAAATATAACTGCAATTGCTCGCATGTTAAAATGTGGAAAAAAACACTTTACACGTTGTAAATTATTGAAAATACATATTTTATTGCATTTTTTGTTATAATATACAGACATGACATAACGTATACATATGATAATGACATATTATGAATCTACCGAGTCTGACGGAAAGAATGATATATAATATGTCTGGGTCATATACTAAAATAAGCCTTCAAAACACGTTTAAACATGATGCGCAAAACAGGTAAAAATGACCTCAGCACAGGGGCGGGAAAAGCCTCAGCAGCGAAAGGGTTAAAAGACCCTGAGCGCCTCCCACTATATAGATTTTTTCTATATACAAATTAAGGAGTCAGCTACGAGTTTTTATACAGCGCTAACAAGTTCCGTCAGCACCAGGGCAATACCAGTAGACGCGAGCGAGGAACACGATCCCCAGCACTGGGTAAAGAGTGCCTGCTCCTCCAGACTTTATATATATGTATGTGTTCCAGATGAAGAGAAATAGCTTGTATCAGTTATGTCAGATTTCACTGTTTGCGGAGCTGCTGCACTTTGTAATGTGGACACTAGGTGTCACTGTCACCTCATTAAAGGAATATTGATCCTGCATCAATAGAAAGAAAAAAAACACAGGGGGTTAACTGCGAGCAATAAAATGTAACAGACATGTCGGTGCTCTCCAATTTGTCGAACTTCTGCGAGTTAAATTCGCCGACCCTGCAGTGAATTCAGCATTCACAGCAGGGTCCCTGAAGTGCGGTAAAGTGACCAACCGAACGCATCCGTAAAACCGATTCAGTTTGAAAAACCCGCCAAAAAAAGAGGCCGAATGCATCTGACGATCCGCCAAATCAATCTGAATAAAGCTGACAATCCGCCAAACGGGTAAATAAAAAACAAAAAAAAAAATACTCTATGAAAATGCCTGAAATTAACATAAAGGTCCTGTGAATGATAATACGGTTACAAGATTTTATAAAGCACTAACAAGTTCCTTCTTGCCCCCAGATGGCGTCAGATTTCTCCTTGGATCAAGAAGGTTTTACCCACATATTAAATATTATAACCCTTAATATTCTGTGTCTGCAGGAAGTCATCCAGTCGTTTTTTAAAAGTCTGTACAGACTCTGACCCAACCACCTCAACAGGCAGAGAATTCCACAGCTTTATTGTTCTCACCGTAAAATAACCCTTCCTATGCTTTAAGCTAAATTTTCTTTCTTCCAGTCTAAATGGATGACCCCTTGTCCTATGTATAGTCCTGTTAATGAATAGGTTATCAGACAATGGTTGATAATGGCCCGTATAGATTTATATAAGGTTATCAGATCCCCTCTAAGGCCCCGTATATATTTATATAAGGTTATCAGATCCCCTCTAAGGCCCCGTATATATTTATATAAGGTTATCAGATCCCTCTAAGGCGCCGTTTCTCTAAACTAAACAGGTTTAAGCTTGTTAGTCTTTCCTCATAACTTAACCCTTCCATTCCCCTTATTAATTTAGTTGCCGTCTCTGCACTTTTTCTAACGCTATAATATCCTTTATTAAGACAGGTGTCAGAATCACACGGCATATTCAAGGTGCGGCCTGACCATTGATTTATACAGAGGCAAAATTATGTTTTCATCCCGTGAGTGAACTCCCCTTTTAATGCCGATACCTTGCTGGCCTTGGCGGCTGCTGTTTGACATTGCACATTATTCCCAAATCCTTCTCCTGCTTGGATTTCCCTAACTCCGTACCATTTAGGGTATACATTGCTTGTGTGTTCTTCACTCCAAAGTGCATAACTTTGCATTTATCTATATTAAATTTCATCTGCCATTTAAGTGCCCAGTCCCCCAATCTATCTAAATCCCTCTGCAGCGAAGTAACATCCTGCTCACATTGTATTACTTTTCCTAGTTTTGTGTCATCTGCAACACTGATACATGACTTTCAATGCCTATCTCAAGGTCATTTATAAATAAATTGAATAGTATTGGTCTTATAACAGACCCCTGAGGGACACCACTTACCACTGGTGTCCATCTTACAAATGTACCATTTATGACCACTCTCTGTACCCTATCTTTTAGCCAGTTTTCTATCCAAGAACAAGTATTTTCATCTGGACCAATTTTTCTCAATTTAAATAGTAACCTTTTGTGTGGAAACTGTGTCGAAAGCTTTGGCAAAATCTAAGTAAATCACATCCACTGCGACCCCCTGATCTATACTGACACTATCACACTGTGACCCCCTGATCTATACTGACACTATCACACTGTGACCCCCTGATCTATACTGACACTATCACACTGTGACCCCCTGATCTATACTGACACTATCACACTGTGACCCCCTGATCTATACTGACACTATCACACTGTGACCCCCTGATCTATACTGACACTATCACACTGCGACCCCCTGATCTACTGACACACTGTGACCCCCTGATCTATACTGACACATCACACTGTGACTCCCTGATCTATACTGACACTATCACGCTGTGACCCCCTAATCTATACTGACGCTATCACACTGCGACCCCCTGATCTATACTGACACTATCACACTGCGACCCCCTGATCTATACTGACACTATCACACTGTGACCCCCTGATCTATACTGACACTATCACGCTGTGACCCCCTGATCTATACTGACACTATCACACTGCGACCCCCTGATCTATACTGACACTATCACACTGTGACCCCCTGATCTATACTGACACTATCACACTGTGACCCCCTGATCTATACTGACACTATCACACTGTGTGACCCCCTGATCTATACTGACACTATCACACTGTGACCCCCTGATCTATACTGACACTATCACTCTGTGACCCCCTGATCTATACTGACACATCACACTGCGACCCCCTGATCTATACTGACACTATCACACTGTGACCCCCTGATCTATACTGACACTATCACACTGTGACCCCTGATCTATACTGACACTATCACACTGTGACTCCCTGATCTATACTGACACTATCACACTGTGACCCCTGATCTATACTGACACTATCACACTGTGACCCCCTGATCTATACTGACACTATCACACTGCGACCCCCTGATCTATACTGACACTATCACACTGTGACCCCCTGATCTATACTGACACTATCACACTGCGACCCCCTGATCTATACTGACACTATCACACTGTGACCCCCTGATCTATACTGACACTATCACACTGCGACCCCCTGATCTACTGACACACTGTGACCCCCTGATCTATACTGACACATCACACTGTGACTCCCTGATCTATACTGACACTATCACGCTGTGACCCCCTAATCTATACTGACACATCACACTGCGACCCCCTGATCTATACTGACACTATCACACTGTGACCCCTGATCTATACTGACACTATCACACTGTGACCCCCTGATCTATATACTACACTATCACGCTGTGACCCCCTAATCTATACTGACGCTATCACACTGCGACCCCCTGATCTATACTGACACTATCACACTGCGACCCCCTGATCTATACTGACACTATCACACTGTGACCCCCTGATCTATACTGACACATCACACTGCGACCCCCTGATCTATACTGACACTATCACACTGTGACCCCCTGATCTATACTGACACTATCACACTGTGACCCCTGATCTATACTGACACTATCACACTGTGACCCCCTGATCTATACTGACACTATCACACTGTGACCCCCTGATCTATACCGACACTATCACACTGTGACCCCCTGATCTATACTGACACTATCACTCTGTGACCCCCTGATCTATACTGACACTATCACACTGTGACCCCCTGATCTATACTGACACTATCACACTGTGACCCCCTGATCTATACTGACACTATCACACTGTGACCCCCTGATCTATACCGACACTATCACACTGTGACCCCCTGATCTATACTGACACTCACGCTGTGACCCCCTGATCTATACTGACACTATCACACTGTGACCCCCTGATCTATACTGACACTATCACACTGTGACCCCCTGATCTATACTGACACTATCACACTGTGACCCCCTGATCTATACTGACACTATCACACTGTGACCTCCTGATCTATACTGACACTATCACACTGTGACCCCCTGATCTATACTGACACTATCACACTGTGACCCCCTGATCTACTGACACTATCACACTGTGACCTCCTGATCTATACTGACACTATCACACTGCGACCCCCTGATCTATACTGACACTATCACACTGCGACCCCCTGATCTATACTGACACTATCACACTGCGACCCCCTGATCTATACTGACACTATCACACTGTGACCCCCTGATCTATACTGACACTATCACACTGTGACCCCCTGATCTATACTGACACTATCACACTGTGACCCCCTGATCTATACTGACACTATCACACTGTGACCCCGTGATCTATACTGACACTATCACGCTGTGACCCCGTGATCTATACTGACACTATCACACTGTGACCCCCTGATCTATACTGACACTATCACACTGTGACCCCCTGATCTATACTGACACTATCACACTGTGACCCCGTGATCTATACTGAACACTATCACACTGTGACCCCCTGATCTATACTGACACTATCACACTGTGACCCCCTGATCTATACTGACACTATCACACTGAACCCCCTGATCTATATACTGACACTATCACTCTGTGACCCCCTGATCTATACTGACACTATCACACTGTGACCCCTGATCTATACGACACTATCACACTGTGACCCCTGATCTATACTGACACTATCACACTGTGACCCCTGATCTATACTGACACTATCACACTGTGACCCCCTGATCTATACTGACACTATCACACTGTGACCCCCTGATCTATACTGACACTATCACTCTGTGACCCCCTGATCTATACTGACACTATCACACTGTGACCCCCTGATCTATACTGACACTATCACACTGTGACCCCCTGATCTATACTGACACTATCACACTGTGACCCCCTGATCTATACTGACACTATCACATGACCCCCTGATCTATACTGACACTATCACACTGTGACCCCTGATCTATACTGACACTATCACTCTGTGACCCCCTGATCTATACTGACACTATCACACTGTGACCCCCTGATCTATACTGACACTATCACACTGTGACCCCCTGATCTATACTGACACTATCACACTGTGACCTCCTGATCTATACTGACACTATCACGCTGTGACCCCCTGATCTATACTGACACTATCACACTGTGACCCCCTGATCTATACTGACACTATCACACTGTGACCCCCTGATCTATACTGACACTATCACACTGTGACCCCCTGATCTATACTGACACTATCACACTGTGACCTCCTGATCTATACTGACACTATCACACTGTGACCCCCTGATCTATACTGACACTATCACACTGTGACCCCCTGATCTATTACTGACACTATCACACTGTGACCCCCTGATCTATACTGACACTATCACACTGTGACCCCCTGATCTATACTGACACTATCACACTGTGACCCCCTGATCTATACCGACACACTGTGACCCCCTGATCTATACTGACACATCACACTGTGACTCCCTGATCTATACTGACACTATCACGCTGTGACCCCCTAATCTATACTGACACATCACACTGCGACCCCCTGATCTATACTGACACTATCACACTGTGACCCCCTGATCTATACTGACACTTACTTCCTCATAGAACGTAATTAGGTTAGTCTCATGATGGGACAACAAAACGATTTACATCGGATTCACTGCCGCGTCATCCCAAAATCATTGCGTCCCAGAGGGGGAATAAAATGATTCAACCTTATAAACTATTATATCCGGAATATTCTGTTATATACAGTACTGTGCAAAAGTTTTAAGCAGGTGTGAAAAAATGCTTTAAACGAATAATGCTTTCAGAAATATAAATGATTGTTTATTTTTGTCAATTTGCAACATGCAGAGCGAGCGAAGAAAAATCAAATCTAATCAATATTTGGTGTTACCGCCTTTTACCGTCAAACCAGCAGCAATTCTCACAGGTTCACTGGCACAAAGTCAGGGATTCTGTAGGATTATAGTCAGGTGTATGATCAACCAATTATACCAGAGAGGTGCTAATGATCATCAATGTCACACGTAGGTTAAAACCCAGTCATGAACTGAAACAGAAACAGCTGTGTAGGAGACTTAAAACTGGGTGAGGAACAGCCAAACTCTGCTACCAAGGTGAGGTTGTGAAAGACCGTTTCGTGTCACGGCAAGACTGAGCACAGCAACAAGACACAAGGTAGTTATACTGCATCAACAAGGTCTCTACCAGACAAAGATTTCAAAGCAGACTGGGGTGTCAAGATGTGCTGTTCAAGCTCTTTTGAAGAAGCACAAAGAAACGGGCAACGTTGAGGATCGTAGACGCAGTGGTCGGCCAAGGAAACTTAGTGCAGCAGATGAAAGACACAGCAAGCTTATTGCCCTTCGAAATCAGAAGATGTCCAGCAGTGCCATCAGCTCAGAACTGGCAGAATCCAGTGGGACCCAGGTACACCCATCTACTGTCCGGAGAAGTCTGGCCAGAAGTGGTCTTCATGGAAGAGTTGCAGCCAAAAAGCCATACCTCCGACGCGGGAACAAGGCCAAGCGACTAAAGTATGCACGAAAACCTAGGAACTGGGGTGCAGCACAATGGCAGCAAGTGCTCTGGTCTGAGGAGCCAAAATGTGAAATATTTGGCTGTAGCAGAAGGCAGTTTGCTGGTGGAAGGGCTGGAGCGCGGTACAATAATGAGTGTCTGCAGGCAACAGTGAAGCATGGTGGAGGCACCTTGAAGGTTTGGGGCTGCATTTTCTGCAAATGGAGTTGGAGATTTGGTCAGGATTAATGGTGGTGTTCTCAATGCTGAGAAATACAGGCAGATACAGTTGTGTTCAAAATGATTCAACCCCCAATGCTGTAAAGGGTTTTAGGGAATTTAGTGACATTTGTAATTGTATTCAGAATGAAATCCTACAAGGACTTTTTAAAGAACCATATGCAACTAAAATGACATCAATTGGTTTTGTAATACAGTAGTAAATGTTCTTTTGTGAATTCTTCATTGACACAATTATTCAACCCCTTAAAGACTACCACTCTGAAGAACAGAGGTTCATTCAAGTGTTTTCAATCAGGTATTGAAACCACCTGTGGATGTCACGGAGCAGCAATAAAGCATAATAAGCACCAATTAGGCAGCTTTAAAATGACTGTGATACTCAGCTCCTTCTAGACATTTACTGGTGTGGTTACAAACATGGTGAAGTCAAGAGAATGGTCCAGGAAGACAAGAGAAGAGGCGATTACTCTTCACAGGAAGGGCAATGGCTATAAGAGATTGCAAAGATGTTAAACATACCAAGAGAGACCATAGGAAGCATCATTCGCAAATTCAAGGCAAAGGGCACTGTTGAAACGCTACCTGGTCGTGGCAGAAAGAAGATGCTGACTTCGACTGCTGTGCGCTACCTGAAGAGTAGAGTGGAGAAAAGTCCCCGTGTGACTGCTGAGGAACTGAGAAAAGATTTGTCAGATGTGGGTACTGAAGTTCAGCTCAGACAATACAGCGCACACTGCGTAATGAAGGCCTCCATGCCAGAACTCCCAGGCGCACCCCCTTGCTGTCTCCAAAGAATAAGAAGAGTCGACTGCAGTATGCCAAAAGTCATGTGGACAAACCACAGAAGTTTTGGGATAGTGTTCTGTGGACTGATGAAACAAAATTAGAACTGTTTGGGCCCATGGATCAACGCTATGTTTGGAGGAGGAAGAACAAGGCCTATGAAGAAAAGAACACCTTGCCTACTGTGAAGCATGGCGGGGGGGTCAATCATGCTTTGGGGCTGTTTTGCTTCTGCAGGTACAGGGAAGGTTCAGCGTGTGCAAGGTACCATGAATTCTCTTCAGTACCAGGAGATATTGGATGACAATGTGATGCAGTCCGTCACAAACCTGAGGCTTGGGAGACGTTGGACCTTTCAACAGGACAATGATCCCAAGCATACCTCCAAGTCCACTAGAGCATGGTTGCAGATTAAAGGCTGGAACATTTAGGAGTGGCCATCGCAGTCCCCTGACTTAAATCCGATTGAGAACCTCTGGTGGGACTTAAAGAAAGCAGTTGCAGTGCGCAAGCCTAAGAATGTGACTGAACTGGAGGCTTTTGCCCATGACGAATGGGCGAAGATACCCGTAGATCGCTGCAAGACACTTGTGTCAAGCTATGCTTCACGTTTAAAAGCTGTTATAACTGTAAAAGGATGTTGTACTAAGTACTAAGATTGAATGTCACTTGGGGGTTGAATAAAACTGATAATGATGTGAGCACAGAAAAGACATTTGTGGTTATTTCATTATAAATGTTATGTTATATTTGTCTGACCTACACGTGCCTCTTTGATTTAATTGTAAGCAAGATGACTGAATGATCAAAATCAATGTCAAACTGGCCAAAACACTCAATTTCAGTGGGGGTTGAATAATTTTGAACACAACTGTAGTTACCCATCATGCAATACCATCAGGGAGGCGTATGATTGGCCCCACCCAAATTTATTCTGCAGCAGGACAACGACCCCAAACATGCAGCCAGAGTCATCTTCAGCGTAAAGAAGAACAAGAAGTACCGGAAGTGATGGCCCCCACAGAGCCCTGATCTCAACATCATCGAGTGTGTCTGGGATCACATGAAGAGACAGAAGCCGACATCTACAGAAGATCTGAGCTACCAGCCGAATCCCTTCAAAACCTGTCTGCAAGTGTAGCTAGAAGAATTGCTGCTGGTTTGGAGGCAGAGGGGGGGGGGTCACACCAAATACTGATTTGATTTATATTTCTCTTCTGTTCATTCACTGCATTTTCTTCGTTATGTAAACGTGTAACACGTCCATTTGTCAAATCATTCTTTCTTTACAGCATTTTCTCACACCTGCCTAAAACTTTTGCACAGTCTTGTATATATTATCCAAAGGTCCAGCGACACCTTTTAAACTAAAGCTGCAAACGGAGAGGTGCTCGGCCCGTACGCAATATAGAAAATCCAACACATGTACTGCGCTACATTCATGCAGGGTTATCCAAAGAGATTCGAAAAGTCACCGCACGTTCGGTGACTTTTCGTTCTCTTCAATTCGGTTCCTTTTGCCGATTGCATTTCGGTGACCCTGCGGTGTATTCAGCAAACAGCACAGGGTCCCCGAATTGCAGGGAAAAGCTGCTGCAAACCTGACGAAAACTAACCGAATGCACGCTGAAAACAAGCAAAAACATCTGGATTAACCTTCGAAAAAGCCGAACAGGAGCCGAACAGGAGCCGAAAGGGAGCCGAATCACACAGAGCCGAAGCAGCTGTGACGTAGAGGAGGCAGTGAATAAATTAGAAAAACCATTTGTATGAATCTGGGAAAATGAAACGCTGTTTGCAAAGAAACTACTGAGCGAAAATGTCTGAAATTTTCACAGGAGGTCCAGGGAATGATAATAAAGAGGGCTGTTACAAAAAAAATAAGTAAACTGAAAAAAAAATCAAAAAAAAAATCGGACTTTTTTAAAAAAAAAAAAAATTCTGAAAAATGCTTAAAGTATCCTAAAAAATCTATAAATAAAGAGACTTTTTGCTGCAGAATTTTATAATGAACGGTTTATTAGATATTGAATTAAAACGGGAATATTTTTAACATTGAAGCCTATGGGATTCTCCTGAATAAACTTGCCGAATTAAACCACCGAATGGCAGGGCATTAGGGGAACCTTTCACTGCTGGTTTGTGTTCTCTGAATAGCCGAAGCAGTGCTTTTTCATGGGGATTTCACTGCCCTCGAACAGGAACCGAACAGGCACCGTATGTGCAGGCAATTCGCCAGGATTTGGCGTATTGCCTGCTCTCTGGATAGCCGAATGGCCAGGAAAGGTAACCGAACACTGATTTTCAGCGTTCGGTTACCTTTCTCAAGCAATTCGGAGCTCTTTGAATAACCCTGATGGTATATTTGTACATGTTTACGGGATGCACTGACCGATATCACACGCTTTTTCAGGCTGTGTAGGTATATGCGCAGGAAACCCTCCTTCAGTGGTTTTAATCAGTTTTTTATTAGTCACATCGGATTGTTATCACCATAGCAACTCGCTGAGCCGGGTGCGTGTGATGTCACACGCTGCAACAAGCTCCCAGCATGCCTCAGTAATTGTAAGCACCCAGGTGTAGTGCATTACCGCCTTAGGCTAGGGTCAGAGTGGGGCAGTCGGAACGCGCGTGCAGACGCACTAAATCACGGCGGCAGTAGCAGCACATAACGGCCAATGACGGCCAATATACGCAGTACGTGCGTACAAAAGTGCGCCGACACCACGCAACCGGCAAATGAACGCATTTTTCTCAGAACGTGAAACCGCTGCTACTGACGTACAAAGTGCGCTGCGGCCGCATGGCAGCGTGTGTGCGTGATTAGGAGACGTCAGACGCTGCTAGTGTGCGGCCAACATAACGTTCAAACAGCCGGATTTCCCTAGAATTGCGTTGGTGAGTACCTGCGACTGTGCGACTGTGGTCGTCTGACCACTTAAGCGTATTCCGTGAAAAAATGCGTGCGCACGCATCGACGTACATTTTGACGGTGGCCGCAGAAAATGCGCTCATCTGTCCCTAGCCTTAGGCAGCGTGATTGGTGAGTAATACTCGGCTCTCTCTTTAGAATCCATTACTGTTGTGTTTCCTGTAACCTTGATAATGGCTCCTAAGAGCCGAAACCTCAGGACTTGCTTTTTAAATATGCTTTAATAAGTTTTGTTATTTTATTTTTTGATCGAGTGCGGCATCTGTTAGAGATTATATTCCAAGTAGATTATTTCATATCATTATTCTTCTTGCTTTACTGAACTTCCGTTCCTGTAGGTGAAATCTCCTTTCCGTAACTCCTCATTTCATGTTAGGACCAGGTTACCATGGTTCTGATTATCCCGGCCCTTTATGGATGTGTAGAATGTTATCGTATCTTGAAGTCCCAGGGTCCGTCTCCAAGTATCTGTGATTAATCACTGCGCACACGGAGCTGCTACAACTATGTACCCCGCAATGTATGTTTTGGAGATTTCGGGGGGGGGGGGGTTAGATTAGATTACAGATCTTTCCATGTTTCGTTTCTTCGTGTTGGACAGATTTCATATCTTGATCCCAAACCCCAGGAGAATAAAGATAATTTCCATGACTTTTCCCAGCATTTCCCGTTTAACGTTCCCTGGGATCGAGGGCCGGAGATTTTCTTATCTGACGTTTGTTGGCACAAAGTGCTTTGTTTCCCCCTCTCTGCTCCCCGGCTCAATGGGCACAGCGCTGGCTCCCTCTCCACCCGTTCCAATGAAAAATGAAATCAAGGTTGAAAGGTCAAACAGCTTTTTCTTTGTTAGAAGCGTCTGAAAAAACCCCCTCGATGCAAACAATGGAACGAAAACATAAGAAGATTGTCCATCCAGGAGCAGCTAACGAGCGCGTCCCGGCCCCTCCATGTGAAAAGCTTTCACTGCCGCACATACCTATTCCCAAGCTCGCTGGCCGGGCCGGCGCGATGTTACGTACATACAGCAATATTAGGCTAGGGTCAGACGAATGCATTTTTCAGGTTGTCCGTGAAAAAGTGCGTTCGAACGAATGGACGCATTTTTTCACGGAATACGTGATAGTGGTCATACGATGCGCCTTTCCGTCCGTGATTTTGTACGGATCATCAATAAAACCCTTTTTGCGTCTGGACGTTATGTTGGCCGGACATTAGCAGCGTCTGACGTCTCCCAATCACGCACACACGCCGCTAGCGGACACAGCGCACTCTGTACGTCAGTAGTAGCGGTTTGACGTTCTCGAAAAAATGCGTTCGTTTGCCACTTGCGTTGCACGGACGAACTTTCGTGCGGCCGTACTTCGTGTGTTCCCCGGCATTGGACGTCATTTGCTGCTAGCACGGCCGTGATTTCGTGCAGCTAAACGCACGTTAAAACTGCTTTCGTCTGAACTTAGCCTTAATCCTTACATTGATATTACCCACAATCCATCAGACGACTCTAAAGCGCACATTATTATATAAAACATACCTGTTCTGTCAACATGTTTGGAAAAATTAATCTACACGCGATTATTATCAGTATTGGAACTAGGCTTGTGCACCGATTTTTTTTTTCGGTTCGTTCGGATTTTGAAAATTTTCGTTTCGTCTCGTTTCGGACGATTTTCGTTTCGGTTCGTATAGACTTTTTTTCGTGATTTCGGAAATTTTCGTGTTTTTCGGAACGTCTGTTCTCCTCGTTTCAAAGTGTCTATTCGTTTTGACGTAAACTAATGGTTTTTCGGATACGATACGATAATTCTGCCATTGAGATTTCTCTGGTTTCCCAGGAAGGATACATTGAGATTTCTCTGGTTTCCCGGGAAGGATACATTGAGATTTCTCTGGTTTCCCGGGAAGGATACATTGAGATTTCTCTGGTTTCCCGGGAAGGATACATTGAGATTTCTCTGGTTTCCCGGGAAGGATACATTGAGATTTCTCATGTTTTACAAGAAGGATACATTGAGATTTCTCATGTTTTATAAGAAGGATACATTGAGATTTCTCATGTTTTACAAGAAGGATACATTGAGATTTCTCATGTTTTATAAGAAGGATACATTGAGATTTCTCTGAATTTCCAGGAAGGATACATTGAGATGTGAATGATACAACATTTAATTACAGAATCAGCGATATAAATACGATGTCCGAAATTACTGAAACGGAACCGAAATCAGGAACGGAATGAAAATGAATTTCGATTTTACACATTTCTAGTCCGTTCGAAAATTCCGAAAAGTTTTCGTTTTGGCACGAAAATTCGTTCGGATCTGCCGTTTTCGGATCTTAAAATTTTCGGAAAAGCGGCAGAATCCGAATGCACGAATCGGGAAATTTCGTGAAAATTCCGAAACCCGAAACGCACATCCCTAATTGGAACTATTTAACCCCGGATCAATCCGGCTTCCGTCCAAATCATTCAACTACAACTGCCCTTTTAAAAGTCTGTAATGATATCCAGGCTGGGATGGAACAAGGAAACCTAACTGGAGCATCTTCCTTGATTTTGCCAAGGCCTTTGACACAGTAGACCATGGCATCCTATTGCAAAAACTTAAAAACTCTAGTATTGGTGATCGCACGCTAACCTGGTATCAATCATATGTATCTGATCGGTTGCAATATATGTGTCCATTTCTGACAGCTCCTCCCTCCCACTCCCAGTCACGTGTGGAGTACCCCAAGGCTCAATACTTGGCCCCCTTCTATTCACGATATTCATAAATGATCTGCCCAACATCTGCAAAGCTTCAACTGTACACATGTACGCAGACGACACTGTAATCTATACCAGCAAACCAAATCTCCCGCAGCTGGAGGCCGTGCTGCAAGAACAATTCACAGAGGGAAAAAAGTGGAAATGTGGCTTAGTAGGAAGGTAACTAAGGAAATGAAAAATAGAAAGAAGGCATTTAAAGCTTTTAAATCTGATAAATCTGAGGCATCCTATAAAGCATATAGGGCAGCCAACAAAGCATGTAAAAATGCGATTAGATGGGCTAAACTAGAAAATGAAAAAGAAATAGCCAAAGAGAGCAAGAACAACCCTAAAAGATTCTTTAGGTACATAAATTCTAAAAAACCCAAGAGTGAAAATGTAGGTTCACTAAAATCTGAGTCAGGGTTATTGTTAACTGAAGATCGAGATAAGGCAGAAATGTTGAATGATTATTTTTCTTCAGTATTTATCAGAGAGAAACCTATAACAGGAGACATGAAATTCATTGATAAAAACTTACTAATACAAAGTGACTGGTTGACTCAGGACAAGGTTTTGCAGCAATTAAACAAAGTGAATAAAGCCCCAGGGCCAGATGGAATTCACCCGCGAGTACTGAGGGAGCTATGTGTTGAAATATGTAAACCTCTGTTCTTAATCTTTCAAGATTCTTTTCTTTCAGGAATCGTACCAGAGGATTGGAGAAAAGCTGACGTGATCCCTATATTTAAGAAAGGTTTAAAATTTGTGCCTGGGAATTACCGTAGTTTTCGCTCCATGAGACGCACCTAGTTTTTAGAAGAGGAAAACAGGAAAAAAAAATATTCTGAATCAAATAGTGTAATAAAGGATAATGCCCCAGCTCCTCTCATGGATATACTGCCCCAGCTCCTCTCATGGATATAATGCCCCAGCTCCTCTCATGGATATAATGCCCCAGCATCTCTCATGGATATACTGCCTAAGCAGCTCTCATGGATATACTGCCCCAGCTCCTCTCATGGATATACTGCCCCAGCTCCTCTCATGGATATACTGCCCCAGCTCCTCTCATGGATATACTGCCCCAGCAGCTCTCATGGATATACTGCCCCAGCAGCTCTCATGGATATACTGCCCCAGCAGCTCTCATGGATATACTGCCCCAGCATCTCTCATGGATATACTGCCCCAGCAGCTCTCATGGATATACTGCCCCAGCTTCTCTCATGGATATACTGCCCCAGCTCCTCTCATGGATATACTGCCCCAGCTCCTCTCATGGATATACTGCCCCATCAGCTCTCATGGATATACTGCCCCATCAGCTCTCATGGATATACTGCCCCATCAGCTCTCATGGATATACTGCCCCCAGGCCCCAGCTCACCTCCTGCCGCCGCCGCGTGTTCGGCTCACTCTGAGCATCCGGCGGCATGGAGCTTGGGCGCTCACCTGGGGAGCCACGTGACCAGCCGCAATCTCGCGAGAACTCGGCTGGTGACATGGTTTCCCCAGGCGAGCGCCGAAGCTCCATAGCTTCGGACGCTCGCAGGGAGCCGAACACTGCAACGTGCAGTATTCGGCCAATAAGACGCACACACACTTTTGCCCCCCACTTTTTTTTTTTTCCAGGAATTTATTGGGAGGTATAATGTATTGGCAAAAATCAGCATGGTTTCATGCCAAAGCTTTCAACACAATTTAAACAGTTTCCACACAAAAGGTTACTAAGAAAAATTGGTCCAGATGAAAATACTTGTTCTTGGATAGAAAACTGGCTAAAAGATAGGGTACAGAGAGTGGTCATAAATGGTACATTTTCAAGATGGACATCAGTGGTAAGTGGTGTCCCTCAGGGGTCTGTTATAGGACCAATACTATTCAATTTATTTATAAATGACCTTGAGATAGGCATTGAAAGTCATGTATCAGTGTTTGCAGATGACACAAAACTAGGAAAAGTAATACAATGTGAGCAGGATGTTACTTCGCTGCAGAGGGATTTAGATAGATTGGGGGACTGGGCACTTAAATGGCAGATGAGATTTAATCTAGATAAATGCAAAGTTATGCACTTTGGAGTGAAGAACACACAAGTAACTTACACCCTAAATGGTACGGAGTTAGGGAAATCCAAGCAGGAGAAGGATTTGGGAATAATCATAGACTTCAAACTAAGTAACAATGTGCAATGTCAAACAGCAGCCGCCAAGGCCAGCAAGGTATCGGCATTAAAAGGGGAGTTCACTCACGGGATGAAAACATAATTTTGCCTCTGTATAAATCAATGGTCAGGCCGCACCTTGAATATGCCGTGTGATTCCGACACCTGTCTTAAAAAAAGATATTATAGCGTTAGAAAAAGTGCAGAGACGGGCAACTAAATTAATAAGGGGAATGGAAGGGTTAAGTTATGAGGAAAGACTAACAAGCTTAAACCTGTTTAGTTTAGAGAAACGGCGCCTTAGAGGGGATCTGATAACCTTATATAAATATATACGGGGCCTTAGAGGGGATCTGATAACCTTATATAAATATATACGGGGCCATTATAAACCATTGTCTGATAACCTATTCATTAACAGGACTATACACAGGACAAGGGGTCATCCATTTAGACTGGAAGAAAGGAAATTTAGCTTAAAGCATAGGAAGGGTTATTTTACGGTGAGAACAATAAAGCTGTGGAATTCTCTGCCTGTTGAGGTGGTTGGGTCAGAGTCTGTACAGACTTTTAAACATCGACTGGATGACTTCCTGCAGACACAGAATATTAAGGGTTATAATATTTAATATGTGGGTAAAAGCTTCTTGATCCAAGGAGAAATCTGACGCCATCTGGGGGCAAGAAGGAATTTTTCCCTAGTATGTTGCATATTGGCAAGCATTTCAGACTGGGTTTTTTGCTTCTTTGGATCAACAGCAGTAGGTGTAGTGTGAAAGGCTGAACCCGATGGACGCATGTCTTTTTTTCAGCCTATGTAACTATGTAAAACAAACTTTTTTTTAAATACTGACAAAACTGTAACAATGCTCTTTGAAACAAAACCTAAACGACATAAATTGCAAAATCCCCATCTACATATCAGGACAAAATCAAATGACACGCTGACCACAGTCACTTCTCTCCAATATCTAGGTATGTGGTTACACCCAAATCTATCCTTTGGCCCCCACATTGAAAAACTCTCATCTAAACTTTACCCCAAACTAGGTGCCCTGTACAGAAACAAATCCTGCCTGAGCCCCGCGGTAAGAAAGCAGATTGTACAACAAATGCTTATGCCAGCCATTGAATACGGAGATTTAGTGTATGCAGCCGCCCCGCAAACACACCTTCAGAAACTTACCACATTGTATAACTCATTCTGCTGCCTTGTGCTACAATGTAACTACATGACCCACCATTGTGACATGTTAAAAGAACTAAACTGGCCATCGCTGGAATCTAGACGCACCCTTCACCTTTCCAACCTGGGGCTCTATTACATTATTTGCGCCAACGTTAACACGTGCGGAAAAACGCATTAACGCGAGGGGCAAAACCCTTTGCGCAGAACATCGTATTACAATGTCCGTGCAAAAAATGCGCGTTAACGTCTACCGCGGGTGAACCTGCGCAAACGCTGCGTGAGCTTACTGTACTTTGCGCGTCCTATAGTTTAACATTGTGAGCACAAATGCGTTTGTAATACCATCCGCATACCAGCGCACAATCTATGCGCAAAATTTAACGCACGGCGTATGCGCACATAATTTTAACATCTTTGAAAAGCTGGTGGTAACGGCAAATCTGAACGTCCTGACCGAAACCAAATACACCAGCCCGAAAAAATATACAGCACAGTATAGTTACACATTCTACACATACCTAAACCATAAAATGGAGAAGCGGTGCATGTTTTTATTATTGCTGCAGCATATATACTCAGATTGATTTTGACAGGCACAAAAACTTAACGTGAGACAATTGTGTTCCTAATTCTGATTGGCTGAATCGCGTTAAAAATCAGCCCGCCCACTGATTTCTGCGCACAACGTTAATGCGCTTCTTTTTTACGCGCGTTATTTTTTGACGGATGACAAAATGCGCTCGGATTGTAATACCAGCGTTAACGTTTAACACTTCACGCACAAAGTAACGCGCTGCGCGAGCATTTTTGCGCAAGGAATGTAATAGAGCCCCTGGTGTTTAAGAGCTTTTTTGGGAAACTACCACCCTGCCTGAATAGACTGCTTCCCCCAGCAGTTCCCTCATCCTCCGATCCAGGAGCTGCACCTTATTTACAATACCACAATACAAAAAGAAAGTGGCTCGATCCTCATTTTCCTACAGAGCAACGCAAATATGGTATAACCTCCCAGACGCCATCAAATCTTCCCCCAGTCTAAAGTCCCTTAAGAGCTCCCTATTAACATACCTCAATACAGTATGCACCTGTAAACATGTAACATAGTGACTATATACAGAATGCACCTGTAAACATGTAACACAATGACTATATACAGAATGCACCTGTAAACATGTAACATAGTGACTATATACAGAATGCACCTGTAAACATGTAACACAGTGACTATATACAGAATGCACCTGTAAACATTTAACATAGTGACTATATACAGAATGCACCTGTAAACAAGTAACATAGTGACTATATACAGAATGCACCTGTAAACATGTAACCTAGTGACTATATACAGAATGCACCTGTAAACATGTAACACAGTGACTATATACAGAATGCACCTGTACACATGTAACATAGTGACTATATACAGAATGCACCTGTAAACATGTAACACAGTGACTATATACAGAATGCACCTGTAAACATGTAACATAGTGACTATATAGCTACATAGTTATATAGGCTGAAAAAAAGACATGCGTCCATCGGGTTCAGCCTCTCCCACATAACCTACTGCTGTTGATCCAAAAGAAGGCAAAAAACCCAGTCTGAAATGCTTGCCAATATGCAACACACTGGGAAAAAATCCCTTCTTGCCCCCAGATGGCGTCAGATTTCTCCTTGGATCAAGAAGCTTTTACCCACATATTAAATATTATAACCCTTAATATTCTGTGTCTGCAGGAAGTCATCCAGTCTTTTTTTAAAAGTCTGTACAGACTCTGACCCAACCACCTCAACAGGCAGAGAATTCCACAGCTTTATTGTTCTCACCGTAAAATAACCCTTCCTATGCTTTAGGCTGAATTTCCTTTCTTTCAGTCTAAATGGATGACCCCTTGTCCTGTGTATAGTCCTGTTAATGAATAGGTTATCAGACAATGGTTTATAATGGTCCCGTATATATTTATATAAGGTTATCAGATCCCCTCTAAGGCCCCGTATATATTTATATAAGGTTATCAGATCCCCTCTAAGGCGCCGTTTCTCTAAACTAAACAGGTTTAAGCTTGTTAGTCTTGCCTCATAACTTAACCCTTCCATCCCCCTTATTAATTTAGTTGCCCGTCTCTGCACTTTTTCGAACGCTATAATATCCTTTTTTTAAGACAGGTGTCGGAATCACACGGCATATTCAAGGTGCGGCCTGACCATTGATTTATACAGAGGCAAAATTATGTTTTCATCCCGTGAGTGAACTCCCCTTTTAATGCCGATACCTTGCTGGCCTTGGCGGCTGCTGTTTGACATTGCACACTGTTACTTACAGGGTTATCCAAAGAGATTCGAATTGCTTGAGAAAGGTAACCGAACGCTGAAAATCAGCGTTCGGTTACCTTTCCTGGCCATTCGGCTATCCAGAGAGCAGGCAATTCTCCAAATCCTGGCGAATTGCCTGCACATACGGTGCCTGTTCGGTCCCTGTTCGAGGGCAGTGAAATCCCCATCAAAAAGCACTGCTTCGGCTATTCAGAGAACACAAACCAGCAGTGAAAGGTTCCCCTAATGCCCTGCCATTCGGTGGTTTAATTCGGCAAATTTATTCAGGAGAATCCCATAGGCTTCAATGTTAAAAATATTCCCGTTTTAATTCAATATCTAATAAACCGTTCATTATAAAATTCTGCAGCAAAAAGTCTCTTTATTTATAGATTTTTTAGGATACTTTAAGCATTTTTCTGAATTTTTTAAAAAAAAATTAAAAGTCCGATTTTTTTTTTTTTTTTTTTTCAGTTTGCTTATTTTTTTTGTAACAGCCCTCTTTATGATCATTCCCTGGACCTCCTGTGAAAATTTCAGACATTTTCGCTCAGTAGTTTCTTTGCAAACAGCGTTTCTTTTTCCCAGATTCATACAAATGGTTTTTCTAATTTATTCACTGCCTCCTCTGCGTCACAGCTGCTTCGGCTCTGTGTGATTCGGCTCCTTTTCGGCTCCTGTTCGGCTCCTGTTCGGCTTCTTCGAAGGTTAATCCAGATGTTTTTGCTTGTTTTCAGCGTGCATTCGGTGAGTTTTCGTCAGGTTTTCGGCAGCTTTTCCCTGCAATTCGGGGACCCTGTGCTGTTTGCTGAATACACCGCAGGGTCACCGAAATGCAATCGGCAAAAGGAACCGAATTGAAGAGAACGAAAAGTCACCGAACGTGCGGTGACTTTTCGAATCTCTTTGGATAACCCTGTTAGTTTGAAGTCTATGATTATTCCCAAATCCTTCTCCTGCTTGGATTTCCCTAACTCCGTACCATTTAGGGTATAAATTACTTGTGTGTTCTTCACTCCAAAGTGCATAACTTTGCATTTATCTAGATTAAATCTCATCTGCCATTTAAGTGCCCAGTCCCCCAATCTATCTAAATCCCTCTGCAGCGAAGTAACATCCTGCTCACATTGTATTACTTTTCCTAGTTTTGTGTCATCTGCAAACACTGATACATGACTTTCAATGCCTATCTCAAGGTCATTTATAAATAAATTGAATAGTATTGGTCCTATAACAGACCCCTGATATACAGAATGCACCTGTAAACATGTAACAGTGACTAAATACAGAATGCACCTGTAAACATGTAACACAGTGACTATATACAGAATGCACCTGTAAACATGTAACACAGTGACTATATACAGAATGCACCTGTAAACATGTAACACAGTGACTATATACAGAATGCACCTGTAAACATGTAACACAGTGACTATATACAGAATGCGTCTGTAAACATGTAACACAGTGACTATATACAGAATGCACCTGTAAACATGTAACATAGTGACTATATACAGAATGCACCTGTAAACATGTAACACAGTGACTATATACAGAATGCGTCTGTAAACATGTAACATATTGACTATATACAGAATGCACCTGTAAACATGTAACATAGTGACTATATACAGAATGCACCTGTAAACATGTAACACAGTGACTATATACAGAATGCACCTGTAAACATGTAACATAGTGACTATATACAGAATGCACCTGTAAACATGTAACATAGTGACTATATACAGAATGCACCTGTAAACATGTAACATAGTGACTATATACAGAATGCACCTGTAAACATGTAACACAGTGACTATATACAGAATGCACCTGTAAACATGTAACATAGTGACTATATACAGAATGCACCTGGAAACATGTAACATAGTGACTATATACAGAATGCACCTGTAAACATGTAACATAGTGACTATATACAGAATGCACCTGGAAACATGTAACATAGTGACTATATACAGAATGCACCTGTAAACATGTAACATAGTGACTGTTTCCTACATATAAGGGTATAATGTGACTCGTATAAACGGGATATAAATATAAGGGTTTAGAGCGATTCATAAATGTGTTTGGATTTTGACGTGTGTTTGTTTAGTTCTTTTCATCGTTTTCCCAGTCGCTGCTCGTACACGCCTGGTGTCCTTTGATTCAGGGAGTAGGGATTCGCCCCTTGGCGCCGCTCACACACCATTCAGCCCCTTTCGGCATGAGTGGCCCTGCGCGGGGGCCCGGAGTGAATGTTTGTGTGTTACACACCGATGCAAAGTCTCATGGCGTCAAATTAAGAGGTAACTCCTTTCGGCTTCACGGCCCGCCTGGCGCTGATTGTGTCCCTTTCATGAGCAAAATCCGCCACGTTTTTCTCATGTGCAAACCCAGCGCTCCGTTGTTTTTTTTGGAGAACCTATTCTTTCCCAGGAAAAAAAAAAAGGGGGGCGACTATTGTAGATATTATTCATCCGCGCAACGTGTGTGTCCAAAAACTAAGCCCCGCTAAACACTATTCTAATTCGCTGCACGGTTGGCCCGTCGCACGATTTGCAGCTTTCGGGAGATCGCTGTAACACTTGACGCCGAACAAAGCTCCATAAACCGATTTGCAGGAGCTGAAGAGCAGCGAGAGAACCATTCAAGGTCAAGGACAATAGTACATTGGGAGAATGTGTGATCGGATGTGGGCTCCTGCACCATTCATGACTCCAGGTAAACCATCAGAATCTAGAGGAAGCTACGCGGCGGCCGCCATCTTTATCCGGGATAGAGGCACATAAAGGGTTATTCAGAAAACATCAAAACTTCAAAGAAATGGTGCTTTGTAGTTCGGCGCACTTTGATGTGCTTCGGTGATTCCATCTAACCAACCCTGCGGTGAATTCACTATTCATTCATCGCAGGTTCACCGAAGATGGAGTCTCAAAGACCGCCGAACTGCAGCGGAAAAGAAAGCGGAACTGTTATTCTTCTTACATTTTTACTGGCTTAAAACCTGCATTAAAATGGGTCTAAATAAATAATAATAAAAACAGATCCATTAAATCATTAAAAAACTCTGCTACAGAACCAAAAAAAAAAAACAAAAAAATAAATAATGGGAATCAAAAATGTGGAAAAAATACAAAAGATAGAAAATAAATTGTTAAAAAAAATAAATAAAAGGCTTTTTGCTGCAAAAGGAAAATAATAAAAGACAATCAGGGTTATCCAAAGAGATTCGAAAAGTCACCGCACGTTCGGTGACTTTTCGTTCTCTTCAATTCGGTTCCTTTTGCCGAGTGCATTTCGGTGACCCTGCGGTGTATTCAGCAAACAGCACAGGGCCCCCGAATTGCAGGGAAAAGCTGCCGAAAACCTGACGAAAACTAACCGAATGCACGCTGAAAACAAGCAAAAACATCTGGATTAACCTTCGAAGAGGAGCCGAACAGGAGCCGAACAGGAGCCGAATCACACAGAGCCGAAGCAGCTGTGACGTAGAGGAGGCAGTGAATAAATTAGAAACCATTTGTATGAATCTGGGAAAATGAAACGCTGTTTGCAAAGAAACTACTGAGCGAAAATGTCTGAAATTTTCACAGGAGATCCAGGAATGATAATAAAGAGGGCTGTTACAAAAAAAATAAGCAAACTGAAAAAAAAAAAAAAAAAAATCGGACTTTTAATTTTTTTTTAAAAAATTCAGAAAAATGCTTAAAGTATCCTAAAAAATCTATAAATAAAGAGACTTTTTGCTGCAGAATTTTATAATGAACGGTTTATTAGATATTGAATTAAAACGGGAATATTTTTAACATTGAAGTCTATGGGATTCTCCTGAATAAATCTGTCGAATTAAACCACCGAATGGCATGGCATTAGGGGAACCTTTCACTGCTGGTTTGTGTTCTCTGAATAGCCGAAGCAGTGCTTTTTCATGGGGATTTCACTGCCCTCGAACAGGGACCGAACAGGCACCGTATGTTCAGGCAATTCGACAGGATTTGGCGAATTGCCTGCTCTCTGGATAGCCGAATGGCCAGGAAAGGTAACCGAACGCTGATTTTCAGCGTTCGGTTACCTTTCTCAAGCAATTCGAATCTCTTTGGATAACCCTGAATATTTCTTTACATTGTATTCTATGGGATTCGCCTGATTAAACCTGTCGAACGAAATCACCAGAAATCGGGGCATTTCACTGACGTTTCAGTGCTTTGTGAATAGATTAACCATTAATTCTCTATGGGCCAATTTTGGTGCCGCCGGTGATCTGCGTCAAACTGCACCGTATTTCCTGTCAATTCCCCAGTATTTGGCAAATTGCCAGCTTTCTCAATATATATGAACGGCCGTGAAATTGCACCGTGCGGGGAAATTCACCATTCAGTGCCCGTCGGTGGCAAGTTCAGTCCTTTTTTTTTTTGAGAAAGTATTTTACCAGGAAGGATACATTGAGATTTCTCTCGTTTTCAAGTATGTCCTGAATAATCCCATTATATATCATGGCCGACCTGTCCTGGCTCCGTCATCTCGGCTGATCCAAAAGGAGAAATGAACAAAATTTGAAATCCTGTCCTGTTATGGCACCAAAAGGAAACAGAACAATTATCCCCTGACAGCAGAGAAAGTCAAACACAGCGCGGCTGACACAGGGGGACTCACCAAATGCCGGGTCGATGCCGGGGTGCGCCACCGTCTGGGATCCGCAGTCCACCAATAATCAGCAGGAGCTCGACCATATAGAGATATTGATAAACATTGATAAAATAATTCTATACAGATGTGCAAGCAATCAATTAACAAACCTGAAAAACCTCATTCAGCAAAAGAATAGCTGCTATTAACCCCTTACTTATCAGACCTCGGTCAATCTGTATACAGCAATACTCATACATTGTTACACATAGGGCGACTCTTAAAATATACATAATTACAAACTAGATAAAATCATTTAAACATCCCTAAACTGAACACTTTATTAAGAGCTCGTTGCCACAATGTATCGAGCTTGAAAAGACACATTTTTTCTTTCTTTTTAAGCTACACGATCTCCCCCTGTAGCCCCGTTAAGACGGGGGGGGGGTGCACATATGTATATAGGAAGGAAGTCTATGGGGTTGGATGGATTAGGCGTGACTAAGGTACGTCGCCGAAACGTCGCTTCGGATCCAGTGGCCGCTGCACAATAAACCTTTTTATATGGTTGAGCTCATAGTGTGACCGGTGGATTCTTGGAATATCCCTGACAGAATCACCACGAGAAAACACATGTGAAAAAGTGATAAAAAGCTGCTTATAGAAAGTATTATACATCGACATTAACATATACCGATACACAGTATACTTTATTTCCTCCCAGGATTCCTCTTGCTCTTTGTGTTCTTCGTCTCGGTGCTGCTTGTATCTCGGCTGCCGTTGCCCGTAAAGAGAACGCAACGTGAATAAATAAAATTGCTTTTTATGGAATATCCCATTATAGAATCAATATATTGTAGGTCACAAAAATCGGAGAAATCCCTAATATAATATATACATTGTGTTATTAGTGGCACTCAGTCACCCCTTACCGATGGGTGCTTCTTCCTACCTCCCAAAGTAGCAAAATCACTTAGGCACAACAGATGGTGTGGGTTAGCGCTTCACAGAGGTCCCCAATGGAGGCTCAGAGAAGAAGGTGTGCTTAGATGGATACAAAACACACTTCAGTGGATAACTTGCATGAGATGGCAATCTGGGTCTTCTTACATGGGTAGAACCTCAAAGAGTTCACAGAAAGCGCACATGGTGCAATAATGTAACATAAATTGAAATTTTGTGGTACACGTATTATGTAATACTCACACAGACTGAGAGCTGCTAGCTTTCAAATGCAGACGTGCCAGGTGTTCTAGGGTCACCTGTATACCCCACAACGATCCAACTGGATGCCTCTTCGGTATGCTCGCCAAAAGAGTCCACCAAAAAGTCAAGTAAATGGTATATCAAAAGTAAATTCATCTTTAATAAAAGATATAGGTGCAAGCCAAACGCGTTTCGCACGTTGCACAGGCTTCATCAGTGGCATAAAACGAAGTTACATGCATTGTCAGAGTGCAGATTTAAATACACAAATTTCCCTCCAACTAAACAGATCAACAGCTGCTGTCTGTCCCAATTAACAGGCTGGCCATTCATTATGAGTGCCGCCCCTAACCCAATTAACAGGCTGGCCATTCATTGGGTACCACGTGCTTGAGGCGACATATGACCACCTGCCACACATCCCGTTGGCACAACACTTTGCATAGGTCCTCCTCCTCCTCATCTGTCTCTACCCCCACTATATGTCCTGCCATGTCATTGCCTGCTACAACCTCCACTGACAGGGATGATGCTACAGTAATGGATGTACCAGGTCCTTCCTCACAATGTGACAGCATCCCATCAGCTGAAGATTTACGCAGTCAGATTACGTTGCCGCAGCTACTGCAGTGTAAGAAAAAATATAATACCAACCATCCCCAAGCACAGCATCTAAATGCCATTTTAGCAAAATTACTCGCATAACAGCTGCTGCCTTTCCAGCTGGTGGACTCTGATTCCTTCCGTGAATTTGCTGAATGTGCTGTACCACAGTGGCAGGTTCCAAAACGCCATTTCTTTTCACGGAAGGCCATTCCAGCACCATACCAGCACGTGGAACACAATGTTATGGAGTCATTGGGAAAGGCAGTCAGCAGCAAGGTGCACATGACTTTAGACACGTGGTCAAGCAAGCATGGACAGGGCCATTACATTTTCTTCACGGCACACTGGGTAACTCTGATTGCAGCTGGGAGGGATCCAAGACGGGGCTCTGTGCTGGAGCTTGTTCATTCACCACGCCTCCAGAAAGCTGCTTCTATGAGGTCTGTCTGCTCCACCACCACCTCTCCCTCTTCCTCCTCCTCCTTCCGTGTCTCTGGCGAAGTGGCAGTTAAACCGACCCGTGACAGGGGTTACACAATGGCTCAAGCAAAAAGATGCCATACTGTACTTGAGCTGGTTTGTTTAGGGGACAGGAGCCACACCAGGCCAGAAATTCTGTCAGCTCTGGAGGCGTAGGTGCAGAGATGGTTAACACCATGCCAGCTTCAGCTGGGAATGGTCGTCTGTGATAATGGCAGCAACCTTCTCTCTGCCCTAAGCCAGGGTAAGTTGATGTATGTACCATGCCTAGCACACGTCCTAAATCTGGTGGTACAGCGTTTCCTAACCAGGTACCCAGGGCTGGCAGAGCTTCTCAGCCAGGCCAGAAAAGTCTGCAGCCACTTCAGACGGTCATTCCCAGCAAGTGTTCGCCTGGCAGAAATTCAAAGAGAATTCCACCTTCCCACAAACCGTCTGATCTGTGACATGCCCACCAGGTGGAACTCGACATTGGCAATGTTGCAGCGTCTGCACAAGCAGCAGAGGGCCATCAATGAGTACCTGTGTGAGTATGGCACAAGGACAGGTTCAGGTCAACTTGGTTCCCCGCCCCCGCAGTGGCTGATGATCAAGGATGCATGCACTGTACTGTCACCATTTGAGGAGGCAACGAGGATGGTGAGCAGGGACAGTGCATGCATCAGTGACACAATTCCTTTAGAGTTCCTTCTGGAGCCCACTCTGCGGGGAATTATAGATGTGGCACTAGAGGCAGAGCAGCGGGAGGAATAGGAGGCCTTCCCTAGCTCTCAAGGCCCCAGTCTTTACGCAGACAGCATTCCTGCGGGTCCTCAGATCAGACAGGAGGAGGATGAGGAGGAATACTTGCAATACCACAATACAAAAAGCCAGTGGCTCGGTCCTCATTTTCCTACAGAGCACCACAATTATGGAATAACCTCCCAGACACCATCAAATCTTCCCCAGTCTTAAGTCACTCAAGAGCGCCTTACTAACATACCTCAATACAGAATGCACCTGTATACATGTAACCTAGTGACTATATAACAGAATGCACCTGTAAACATGTAACATAATGACTATTTCCTACATATTTATTTTCTGTTAATCTGTATATTTGTGTTTTTTTAATACCTTGCATTGTATTACTTTGTATTTCTGTAACTGTAACACTTCAATGTTCTTGAATCCAGGACATACTTGAAGACGAGAGAAATCTCAATGTATCTTTCCTGGTAAAATCCTTTATAAATAAATAAATAAATAAATAATATTTAAGTAGTGGGGGCACTGAAGGTGGGGATTCCTCAAGTGAGGGTTTTGTGTGCCCATAAACCCAAGGACTAGTACGTGGCTGGGAGGAGGAAGTGCACGATGGGGTCATCCTCATTGACCAGGAAGACTCGGAAGCTAATGCCACCTCCAACCTACGCTGCATGGGCTCCCTAATGATGCAAAGCCTGGTAAAGGACCCCAGGATTCGTGCTATCAAGGAGAGGGATCATTACTGGTTGGCAAGCCTTCTTGATCCACGATACAAGGGTAAAGTTGCAGAGCGCATCCTGCCCGCACAGAGGGAGCACAGGATGAAACAACTTGAGGACGCTCTAAAGCGACATTTGTGTAACACCTTTCCAGACACTGGTAGGTTACCAAGTGATGACACAGGTGGTTCTGAGGCTGCGGATGATCAGAGGAAGAGCGGTGAAGGCCGGGGACGCTTGACTGATGCCTTTTTAAATTTTTTTAGTCCACGACGCGCAGGGACGTCAAATGTAGGCACCCATTGCCAGCGTCTTCACCATATGGTGCAGGACTATCTAGGGGCAAGGGCTGACCTGGATACCTTTCCAGCAGATGATCCACTGGCTTACTGGGTGTTGAGATTGGATCACTGGCCAGAACTTAGTCAATATGCTATGCAGCTACTAGGTTGCCCTTCATCCAGCGTGCTTTCCGAAAGGACGTTCAGTGCCGCTGGAGGTTTTGTCACAGACAAAAGAGTGCGTCTGGGGGCGTGGCTTGCGCACCGAAAGTAATGGCCGCCTGACTCCGGAGCTTCGCCGAGATCGCCCGCTCTGCTCCTTCCGCACCCCATCCACCACGAGATGGGCAAACCCCGCAAGCCTCCGACCACTCCTGGCCCCTCAGAGCCCGCCGGGGACCCGCAAAACTGCTCCATTAGGCAGTTTCTGACGCCGATCCCGGACTCTGTCTTGGCGCCATCGCAGGGGACAAAATGGTGGCGACCCCGCCTCTTCGGCCCCCAGCTCCCCCACGCATGCTGCAGACACCTGGGCCATGCCGCCGGAGCTCCACCATCTCCTCGGCTCCTTGCCCACCTAAACGGATTTGGCGGCCTCCACATCTAGCCTCCAGGAATCCCTGCTGACAGAGATCAGAGGCCTCAGGAAGGTGATAAATTTGGATTTAAAGCAAACAAAACAAACTCCCTATAATAATTACCATTTATGAAATTTCAATAAACCTTTTCTAGTTTCTTCTCATATATCAAAGTTGAAAACTGGGCGCGGCGCATCACCATGATGAGAGACAACAAAATCAGCCACAAAGCAATGTAGCGTCAGTCCTGTCTGAAATATCCTTCCTTAGACAGGTCTTTTATTAGATTTCAAAGAACTTATAGCCAATCAGCATACAGATACATTTCTACGTCAGAGTTTAACCAACAGTGAGCCAAAAATTACTATATTGATTCAGAGATGGCTTTTTCTAGCATACATTTTTCCACACCCCTTCCTGCACACAAAGGAAATGGCTAAATTCCACAGGCTAACATCCTATGCAAGTAAAAGACTTGCAGGGTTTGACACTTATA